>VSMD01108619.1:0-46215 GCA_008750895.1 Mirza zaza
GTGGTGAGCTGCCTTAGGGGCACCACTGTCCTCAGGGACAGACACAGCCCCGTCCTGGCCGTTTCTCAGCCCACGAGGGGCAGCTGCCCCCACAATCCCCCCAGGCCAGGCTGAGGAGTGGGCAGCTGGTGCCACCACCACAGGGAGACCCTCTGGACAACGGCCTTTCAGCGTGATGCGTGGCAGGAGGCCCACCCTGGCTGTTCTGGGCCTCGGGGGCACGGCGTCAGCGTGCAGTGAGCCCAGTGGGCCCTTCCCTCACCCCTCGGGCCTGTCCCCAGGGGCCTCCGCAGGACCATTTCCTGGGGGCAGGAGCGGGACTGGCTGGGCGTCAGGAGGGCCGGCGTGCACCGCTGCACCGTGCCACGTCTCCGGTGCCGGGGCGCTGTTGCTCCCGCCGCACTGCTGGGAGCTGGCGGCCTCACGGGCGCCCTGCCCCGTGTTCCTGGCAGACCGTGAGCGCATCGGGCAGGACTCCGCATACGAGCAGGAGGGGAAGGTGCAGTTCGTGATTGACGCCGTGTACGCCATGGGCCATGCGCTGCACGCCATGCACCGTGACCTGTGTCCCGGCCGCGTGGGGCTCTGCCCGCGCATGGACCCCGTCGATGGCACTCAGCTGCTGAAGTACATCCGGAGCGTCAACTTCTCAGGTGGGCGTGGCGCGGGCGCTGCCAAGCCCAGGGTGGAGTGTGGTGGGGTGCGGGGCGGGCGGGCTCCCAGGGGAGGGAGCGGGAGGGTCTCCGCTGAGGGCCACCCTCCAGCGACAGTCCAGGGAGGGCTCCCGAGCTCCTGCCCCGCCTCTGGTCCCCGCTCCGCGAACACACCCGCCCGCCCCACAGGCATCGCAGGGAACCCCGTGACCTTCAACGAGAACGGAGACGCGCCTGGGCGCTATGACGTCTACCAGTACCAGCTGCGCAACGGCTCCGCGGAGTACAGGGTCATCGGCTCCTGGACCGACCACCTGTACCTCAGAGTAAGCGGAGGGCGGGAGGGCTCCAGCGGCCGGAGAGAGTCGCCTGCTGTCCCAGCTCCCACTGTCCTAGCCCGTGGGGCGGGGCCACAGGGCGGCAGCCGCTGGCTAGCTCTGGCTGCTAGGGTCGCTGCCGCCAGGCCGGGCTTTCTGCCCAGGGCCCACCCCAAAGGGAAGACAGGGCAGCTGGATTCTGCCCGCCTGGCCGAGGCCCCTCGCTCGGCCTGGGCCACCCTGTCTGCCGCCCACTGGCAGAGCTCAGGGGCCGTGCTGGGCAGAAGAGCTCTCGCCGAGTGACCTGGCTCAAAGGCCTGGGGCAGAGGGAGATGGAGAGGCAGAGCACAGGGTGTTGGGGCGAGGGCACAGGCCTGGTGGAGTTGCTAGCCCTGGCCCCCGGCCGCACCACGGCGCACTAGAAGGCAGCCCTTTCCTGGGC
The DNA here is from genome assembly GCA_008750895.1 of Mirza zaza. Taxonomy (NCBI): domain Eukaryota; kingdom Metazoa; phylum Chordata; class Mammalia; order Primates; family Cheirogaleidae; genus Mirza; species Mirza zaza. The sequence goes on from VSMD01108619.1 coordinate 1,413, forward strand.
CCTCCTAGCCCTGCGTTCCTAGCTCACAGAACATCCCAGGGACGTGGAGACTTTCCCTCTCTGGCCTCAGTGTCCCCGGTGTAAAATAGAGCAGTGTTTTGGAGAGGAAGGACCTGTGGTTTGTGCCCTGAGGAAACGCTTGTGGACTTGGCCTCCACCTTACAAGGCTGACGGGGGGAGCTGCGCTCAGTGTGGGCTCAGTGTGACACTGTGGAGGGACAGAGGGACTTGGGGCCCAGGTCCTAGTCTGGCCTCAGCCGTCCTTGTTCTGGGACCCTGGAAGGCTCGCCGTGTCCCCGCCGTCTCTTCTGGTAACAGTCTCTTCCAGCGAGGCCCCTCAGAGTCTCGCTCCACCACACCTCCCCATGAGCTCATTCAGCCCCAGAACCTGCAAATCAGAGGGGATATTTCAGGAAACCGCCCCGGGGAGACCGAGGCCCTTCCCCAAGCCCCCTCGTGGCAGGAGCAGAGCCAATCCCTGTATCGAGGCTGCTCACATACAGAGCGGAGAGACGGACAGGGTGGGCGGGGCCCTGGCAAAGGGATGGTACCCAGGCAGCGGGCGAGTCTCGGTTGGTGCCATGGGCAGAGTGGCAGCAGCTGGTGCTTACTGAGCCTCCTGTGCCCAGCTGCTGCTCCTGCATGCCACTTTGCTGAGGGGATGGCTCACTGAGCTAGCCACTGTTATCCCATTTTACAGATGTCCCAACCGAAGGTGGCAGGGGCTGGGTGTGTGTGGGTGGCAGTGGGATCCTCCCTGAAGGTCCCTTCCCCAGGAGTACAGGGCCCCTCCACCCACCGCCTTCATGGCCCATCCTGGTCCAGCCCACGGTGACCTTCTCATCCTCCGTTACCCTCTCGTCTGTCAGGCCCGGACAGAGCAGGGGCAGTGGCGGGAGGTGAGGTGGCGCTGGACTTTAACCATCACTCCTGCCCTGCTTTATCCCTGAGTGGCTTGGTTTGGGTGGCAGCAAAGCACCTACCTGGCCACCGTCCACCAGGCCACTACGGCCACTGGCCGCCGTGAGGCGGCCTCATCCCTGATGCCCTGGGCCTCATTGCCAGGCACGCTTAATTCTTTCACAGCTTCCACTGAGAGTTGCGGGGCCTCCAGCATGTGCCAGCCCCGTGCTGGGCCTGGAGCCTCAGCAGGGAAACAGAGATACAGCCCACCCCTCGTGCGGCTGGTGCTCTGGTGAACATAAAAGAGTCTTTCCATTAGGGCTCTAAGTGGAAGTGACCCAGAGTAACAAAGGGGAGCATGGGTTCTTGTCTGCTTTCATTGCTTCAGATGACAAAAGAAAGGATCAGAGAGGTCAAGCATTTGCTCAAGGCACACCGCCAGCTAGCAGCAGAACTGTGGTCCCAGGACTTGACCGCATTCACTACTCTCTCCACTGGAACCACAAATTTTTCCAGAACACTCACCATCATCCTGTGTCCCCTGGGAAAGGTCTTTCCCCTGCACCCTCACAGCTCCAGTGCACGGGGACTGTCCTGCCCGGCCACCCGGCACCCTCACAGCTCCAGTGCACGGGGACTGTCCTGCCCGGCCACCCCGCACCCTCACAGCTCCAGTGCACGGGGACTGTCCTGCCCGGCCACCCGCACCCTCACAGCTCCAGTGCACGGGGACTGTCCTACCCGGCCACCCGCACCCTCACAGCTCTAGTGCACGGGGACTGTCCTGCCCGGCCACCCGCACCCTCACAGCTCCAGTGCACGGGGACTGTCCTGCCCGGCCACCCCGCACCCTCACAGCTCCAGTGCACGGGGACTGTCCTGCCCGGCCACCCGCACCCTCACAGCTCCAGTGCACGGGGACTGTCCTACCCAGCCACCCGCAGAAGGGCTACACTTGACAAGCCCTTTGGCGTCTAAGGCAATATACACCCTGTCTTTCCAGAACCGCAGGACAACCTCCTTCCTTGTGGTTTCCCTCCCACTTTGCCACGAGGCTTCTTTGGATTCTCTGCCCACCCCACTGTCCCCTTTCCTCAGCTCCGAAACCCTCCCCACGGCCTCCAACCAGCTGGTTATACTTTCTCAGGAGGGAGCACCCAGCAAGGACACGGTGCCAGGCTGGCCGGGCTCGCTGCTCTGAGTGAGCTCTCCCTAAGAGCCACTTTATTTAGAGTAGGTGCTTTGGTACAGCTCCCAGGGGTAGCAGAGCTCTCTTTCCCCAGGGCCTGCAGCTCCGTTGGGCCTTTCACTTGCTTTCCAGAATATTGTAACATATTCAGCAGGGCGCGACAACACTCCTGTGGCTCCTTTGCTCACAGCCTGTGTCTTCAGAGACATGTAACTGTGAGTAGCACTGATTTAGAGCAAGATGTAAAGAAATGCTAACCCCTGAGCACACATTAAGAGTCTTCTGATTAAATCCTTGTTCATTCTCTCTGCTGACCCCAACTCCCTGGGCCGCTTGGAGCACTGGGGGCTGAGCCACGGGGCAGTGCATCTCCCACTCCAGTGTGCACATGAATCGCCTGGGGCGTCTCTATGGAAACCCAGATTCTGTATGCGTAGGTCTAGGGTGGGGCTGAAATGTGCATTTCCAACAAGCACCTGGGCGCTGCCGCTGCTGCTCGGGACCACTGAGCAGCGAGGCCGTGGGGGCTGGGAGCCAGGGCTCCTGAGCTCTCTTTGCTCTGCCGCTGATGCGCCATCACTCTGAGTTGCCACTGCTGCTTTCTGGGCTCAGTTTTTCCATATGAGTCTTGAGCGTTTGGGGTTCCATCAGGTTTCCCCGTAGCTCAGTAGTGTGTGAGTTCTACAGGAGAGCTTGTTGCCGTCCAGCTGTCATGTTTAGCAAGTCCTGGCGGAGTCTGGGCAGCTGGACTTTTAGCCAACTGACTGGATAATTCAGGTGTGGGGCTGCAGGGCGTCACCCACGGGCGGTCCAGGGCGCTGGGGGGCAGGTCCTGAGGCCTGCTGCACGGTGCTGTCGTTGCCAGATAGAGCGGATGCACTGGCCGGGGAGCGGGCAGCAGCTGCCCCGCTCCATCTGCAGCCTGCCCTGCCAGCCGGGCGAGCGGAAGAAGACAGTGAAGGGCATGCCCTGCTGCTGGCACTGCGAGCCCTGCACAGGGTACCAGTACCAGGTGGACCGCTACACCTGTAAGACGTGTCCCTACGACATGCGGCCCACAGAGAACCGCACGGGCTGCCAGCCCATCCCCATCATCAAGCTCGAGTGGGGCTCGCCCTGGGCCGTGCTGCCCCTCTTCCTGGCTGTGGTGGGCATTGCCGCCACGCTGTTTGTGGTGGTCACCTTTATGCGCTACAATGACACGCCCATCGTCAAGGCTTCTGGCCGCGAGCTGAGCTACGTCCTGCTGGCAGGCATCTTCCTGTGCTACGCCACCACGTTCCTCATGATTGCCGAGCCCGACCTGGGCACCTGCTCACTGCGCCGCATCTTCCTGGGGCTGGGCATGAGCGTCAGCTACGCCGCCCTGCTCACCAAGACCAACCGCATCTACCGCATCTTCGAGCAGGGCAAGCGCTCGGTCAGCGCCCCGCGCTTCATCAGCCCCGCCTCGCAGCTGGCCATCACCTTCAGCCTCATCTCCCTGCAGCTGCTGGGCATCTGCGTGTGGTTTGTGGTGGACCCCTCCCACTCGGTGGTGGACTTCCAGGACCAGCGGACGCTTGCCCCCCGCTTCGCCAGGGGTGTGCTCAAGTGCGACATCTCCGACCTGTCGCTCATCTGCCTGCTGGGCTACAGCATGCTGCTCATGGTCACGTGCACCGTGTACGCCATCAAGACGCGCGGCGTGCCCGAGACCTTCAACGAGGCCAAGCCCATCGGCTTCACCATGTACACCACCTGCATCGTCTGGCTGGCCTTCATCCCCATCTTCTTCGGCACCTCGCAGTCAGCGGACAAGGTGAGCGGCAGGGCCGGCGGATGGCGGGGCGTGCTCCAGAAGGGGCCTGCTTTCAGGCCGCGCTGCCTTCTCTGCCGTCCCCTCGCCCTCCCTCTGTTCCTGCCCTCTCCTCTTGTCCCTCTCTCTGCCTCGTCCTCTCCTTTGGCCCCGTCCTTCCTTCTCCCTGCCCCTGCCCTCCTCCTCTCCTCTCCTGTCCCCTTCTCTCCCTTTCTCTCCATCCCTGCCTCCCCACTGTCTCCGCCTCCCTCCCACCTCCTTCCCCTCCCACCCCCTTCCTATCAGCCTGGGATGCTGCACCCTCTGACTCCTTTCTTTTCAGACTCCTTTCCCGCCCTCTCTCCCTGCGCAGTCCTCCTTCCAGTCTGCTCCTCTCTGCTCCCTCCCCCACGGCCCCTGCCCCTGGCAGGAGCCCCGTTGTCCCTGAGGTGTGGGACGTCCTGGGTGCACCCACCCTCTCTCCCATCCCCAGCTGCCGCCCTTCCCTCCCTTGGCTGGGGCCTGTGTTGGCCCGACCTGAGGCTCTGGTGCACTCCAAGGGAACTCTGGGCTCTGCCGACATCCCGGCCCTTCACTGGCTGGGTGCCGTGAGGGACTGGGAGTCACTGAAACCAGGGCATTGTGGTGGGCCAGGAGCCCCAGGTCCAGGCCCAAGCTCCATGTGTCACTCTGGGATCTGGCCCGCTGGCCTGTCCTGCCTCGGTTTCTTCCTCAGTAAACTGGGGCCGTGACCCTTGCCCTGCAGACCTTCAGGTCTGCAGCGACCACGTGGCACCGCAGGAGCGCACGCAGCTGCCACACTGTAAGCTGACGAAGCCCGAGGAGGGCGAGGGCACGAGTCAGAGAGGCGACAGGTGGCTGGGGGGCTGTGGGGGGACTTTGGCTTTGACTGTGACTGTGAGTGAGAAGACAGCCACTGTGCTTCTGAGCAGCAGAGGGCCAGATCTGATGGGGTGGGAGTGGACCCCTGGCTGCCAGGAGCAGGCAGCTGTCAGAGGTCACTGTCGCGGTCTGGGCGGGAGGGTGCAGGCAGCAGGTGCGGTGCGCAGGGGGCAGTCTGGGCGCATCTGGAGGCAGCCGTGGGGCTGCTGGCGGGGTGCACTCGGGGTGAGACGCGGGGGAGAGTCGGGGAAGCCAGGGGTCGGTTCTGGGCGGTCGGGAATGAAGGGGGAGAAGGCAACAAGGGGAGCCTGCGTGGGGGCAGGGGATGGGGGTCCTTTGGATGCGCTAAGTCCGGGTGCCCGTTGGACATCCAAGTGCGGCTGTTGAGTCAGTGGCTGGATATAGGATCTGGAGTTCAGGGGCACCTTCTGGGTTGGAGACGTAACTAGGGAGCCGTCAGCCCGAGCCTGGCATTTAAAGCCATGAGCCCAGGTCCAAGCTCCTAGGGATGCTTGGTGTTCAGTGAGACGGCCACCAAAGCCGCCACGGATGGGTAGTGCTTATCATGTGTCAGATGCTTTGCCTAACAGCCACCAGGGCCATGGCAGCTGGCAAGGGTAGGCCTCATCATGCCTATTTGCAGACGAGGTACTGGAGCACAGAGAGGGGAAGTGACTTGCCTAAGGTCACATAGCCGAGGGCGGCACAACTGGACTTGACTCTGCTCTAATCAGGAGCCCCATCCCCAGCCCACACTACCCCTGTAGCCCTGGGCCACCTCACCCACCCTAGGACTTCCTCGGTGGATCCCACCACTTTTCTAACAGCTCCTCGAGGGCAGGAGCTGTGTCCTCCACTCGGAATCCCAGGGAGGCCTGTGGCCGTTTTCCAGCGGTGGCCGTGTGGGCTGGAGGGTTCTAAGACGCAGACCTTGGGGCTGCCAGTGAGCGGCCTGAGATCTGAGGCCGGCCTGAGATCTGAGGCCGGCCTGAGATCTGAGGCCGGCCTGAGTTCAGCAGGGGCACACCACCCCGCATGCCGGGCCGAGCGGAAGTGCGCCGGGAGCTGGGCTGGGGCCCCGCCAGGCCTGCGGGAGGCCCCTGCTGAGCACAGGTTCAGGTAGAGGCTCTTCGGTGCCCACGGGCCCCTGGAGCCAGCAGGGGAGGGCACTCCACACCCCAGGGAGCTGACAGATAAGAAATCGCCTTGATCATTCCAGGGGCCCTTCGCATGCTCCCATGCTCCCTCGGGGAGGAAAGGCAGCGCTGGGGCCACCGTGGTGGACGCACAGCCCCCTCCGCCTTGCCGTGGTTCCCGCTGGCTGCCTGCCTGCGCCATCCCAAGGTGCCAGACCCTCCCACCTCCACATACTGGGGTCCAGCCCCTCTCACCCTCTCACCCTCCAGGCTCTCCAGGTGACCCCACCTGCCTCTGACTTCTCCCTTTGTAGAAGATCCCCCCAGCCCTGATCATGAAAGGAGCCTCTCACATGACCTCCTCAGAGTCCTGGGGAGGGGCAGGGGCTTGTCCCTGGTCACACGACAGGCTGGCCTCACCCCAATTTGTGGCTATACCACCTGGCTCTGCCCCTTGTGGCTAGGATATGGGACATGCCTTCTCCCTTTGTGGGCCTCTTCATGGGGACGGGGCGGAGGGACGAGCTGTGAGGTCCCTGAAGATGGACATCCTCCCCACGCATCTCAGAGGCTTGGGTGACTGGGCTATATCTGGGCCATGTCTTACCAGAGCTACAAAATGCCCCAGTGTGAGCTGCAGACCTGGCTGCCAGGTGTGTGTGTGTGTAGATGGAGTGGGGTGTGGCTGCCGTCAGGAGCTGTGGTGTGGGTATAGGAGTGTGTGTGTGCCTTTTTGCGCATGTAGGTGTCTAGCAGGGCGTGGGAGCGCATGCCTGTGTGCATGCCGGTTGGATGGGGGTGGGCTGATGTGTGTGCTGAGTGGCATGTGGCTGCTGGTGTGCGTCTGGGTGTGCAGATTACGTGTGCCCAGGAGTGTTTGTGCGTACAGGTGTGCAGCTGTGTGAGTGCAGGTGTGAGTGTGTGCAGGTGGATGTGTGTAGGTATCTGTGAATACATCTGTGTCCATGAGTGTGTGTACCCAGGTGTGTGTGTGTAAGCCCAGGTGTGTCTGGGCCAGGTACAGGTGTGTAGCCGTGAACTCAGGTGTGTGTGCGGTGCACATATGCATGCGTATATAGGCGTGCCCAGGTGTGCGCACACACACTTGCACATGCTCAGTTGCACCCAGTCCCCCAGGGTGCAGGCGCTGGCACAGAGTGAAGCTGTCTGTGCGCTCTGGTGAGCAGGCGGATGGATTTCCCGGCTTTAGCCTGGATTTCCAGGGCTTAGCACCACAGCCATGTGGAATTGCCCTGAGCTACCGAGGCGGCTTTCTCCACTATGTGGGGTTCCTGCTAGCCAGGCCTGGGCAGGATGTGGCTGGGGAGGTGGGCCAGGGTGTGCGAAGTTCGTTTGTCTGGTTTGTACAGATTCTGGGGCTCTTGGTACCCACCAGGGTTGGCCGGGGCAGAAGCCCAGAGCAGGCACAGCTCCCCAGCTCCCGCCAGGCCTTGCACCCTGCGCTCACCAGGCCTCACACGAGAACAGGAAATTCACCATCCACACCCCTGGCTGCTCCTTTCCATGCCCTTTGCCCTACCCTACATGACCCCTTCCCCTCCCCCACCAAACCAGCTTGGACTACCTCCTGGGAGGGAGTGTAGCAAGGGCCGTCTTTGAGGCACCAGCGGCTGGGAGCTGGGTGGCTGGGAGAGGAGGGGAGAGGGAGACCACCCCCGGAGGCTGCCTCTCACTCTGCCTGCCTGTGAGCCCTCGTGGTGCCGGTCCCATCCCTGCACAGGCACCTTCCTCCACACAGGGCTCCAGACACAGGGCTGAGACAGAGGCAGGCTCCAGTGGTGGGGTGCGGATTCCAGACCCTGGGGCAAGGGGAGGAACTGGGGTGGGCAGCCCCACTTCTGCAGTGCACAGGGCCTACCTCCCAGCCTGGGGGGTGGCCTAGAGGAGCCCCCAGTGCCCATGCTGGGAGGGAGGGGCCCCAGCAAACTGGGGGAGGGCAGCTTTGCTCAAGTTTGATCTGTTTATGCCCCTCCCTGTATTTTGTTTGCAGAAAGGCTCCTAGGCTGAAAAACAAAACGGACTATGACTGTATCAATGTCCGTGCTCACACCCATGTTCAGTGTTGGCTTAATAATTTTCAGGGCCTGGTGCAAAATGAAAACGAAGAGCTTTTTGTTCAAAAATTATTCAGAGTTCAAGCCAGCAGCAGCAGGGCATTAAACCAAGCACGGGCCCTTCCGGGCACAGGTCCCTGTGTGACTGCACAGGCTGCACACCCAGAAGCTGCTCCGCCTGTGTTAATGGAGGGGACCCCTGCCGCCCAGAGAGGGGAGGAAACTCGCCCAGCATCCCACACGGGCCAGGGCAGAGTAGGTCTAGCACTCAGGCTCCTGGCTCCCAACACAGGGCTGTGTCCACTGCAGGGTCACCGTGGTCCCGCCAACTCCATGTGGGCCCCGTTGCACACCACCCCATCAGCAAGGGGCAAAGCATCTAAGGTAGGCGTCTGACCTGGCACACAGCCCCTGTACCCCAGGTCCCCAGTGTGGAGGAGAGACAGCCCCCGCCCACAGGCACCCTCATGCTAATGAGGGAGATGCGTCTTGGCCCAGGCACTCCCAGTCCAACGGTGAAGACCCAGATGACGCTTGTTCTCCATTAGCCCAGGACTCCAGTGTGTTCTCCAAGGGTCTGTTCTGATGCTCTGCTGCCTGTCCCTCCCCTCCTCACCCTGTCCCTCCCCTCCTCACTCTGTGCCTCCCCTCCTCACCCTGTCCCTCCCCTCCTCACCCTGTCCCTCCCCTCCTCACTCTGTGCCTCCCCTCCTCACCCTGTCCCTTCCCTCCTCACCCTGTCCCTCCCCTCCTCACCCTGTCCCTCCCCTCCTCACCCTGGCCACCGGCCCATCTCAGGGCGGGGGAGATGGCCGTGTGCTCCCCGTGGCTTGTCATGACCTTTCCTGCCGACAGAGCAGCTCTGTGCCCGTGGGTGAGAGAGTGGGTGTGTGTGAGGGCTGGGGAGTGTCTGTGTCTAGGGGGTGTGTCCTCGCTGGGGGACACGGCCTGTGACATTTCCTGGACACTGGCAAATGGGGCCACCTCTCCATGCTCCCCCTGCTTGATCTGGGCCACGCCGGCCTGGAGGCTGGGCTCACAGGAGTGCCAGCTCCTTGGCTTGGGAACATCTTGGCCATGTGGCCGTGCCCCATGTCTGTTCTCAGTTTTAGTCCAGCGCCTGCAAACACTAAAGCAAGTTTCATGTGGCTTCCCAGTCTGTGCTTGGGGCACCCTCATGGTTTGGGGGAGGTAGGTGCTGTCATCCCATTGTACTGATGAAAAAACCCAAGGCCTACAGAGGGGCAGGACTCTCCTTTTAGACCCTATTCCTTTCTAGGCCCTCTGCCAAAGGTAGGAAACCCTGGAAAGGGTGGCTAGAAATGAAGGCCTTCAAATCCAGGGTCATGAGGCATTTAAGGAGAGGCTGGTGAGAGATGGGAGGAATATGAGAACAGGCCCCTGCCCTCAGGTTACTATTACACCAGATGAGGCCAGGGCCCCTTGCACTCAGCAGGCAAGCCCAGACCTGTGTGCCACACTGCTGGGCTGCGTGTAAGAAATGAAGGGTGTCATGAGGGTCAGAGGGAGCTGGAGATCAGGGAAGGCTTCCTGGAGGAGGAAGCATATCAGCCATGTCCTGGGGGAGGGTCTAGGCCCTACCTGGGAGACAGCCAGTGTCTGCCCTGGCCATACCTTGGCTGAGGGGGCCAGAGGCACAGCTGATGCCTGGAGGGTCAGAAGGAGGGGGAGGTGGGGAGGGAGTCCCAGGTGGGGCAGTGGGAGTTGTGGCCCTGCCCAGAAGGCCCCTATAGAAGAATGGATTACCCAACAACCAGATTAATGGGCTTTTATTTCGCTAAACATCTGTCACTGTTAGTGCTGGTGAGCGAGCGTGAAATGAGCTTTGACTGCACTGCCACTGCCGTGTCTCGATGGGCGCTGTGGCTCTTGTGCCAGCGGTCCCCTCTGCATGGGGGGCCGTGGGGGGCAGTCGCCGAATGGGGGCCTGGTTCGGGGGGCTGTGGCCCGGCCACCGGGGGTTACTCCGAGGCACCAGCAGATGCTCATCTCGACATCAGCTCTGAGAAGGGCCTGCTGGGCCCCGAGAGCCCTCCTCAGGAGCACCTCCCCCAGATAGGCTGTAGGCCACTCACAACTGCCCTAGGAGGTAAGCGCTGTGATTATCCTGCCCATACTATAAGCGAGGACACTGAGGCACAAGGTGTGATGAGCTGGAGTTGTGGAGCTGATATTTGAACACAGAAATTCTGTTCTGAAGTTCAGCTCCATACCACAGCTGCCTTCTGCCTGAAGCCTGTGGGACGCAGGGTGGGGTCCCAGGTCCGCCCCTACCACACCTGTCCCTGGGCGGGAAATGGAGAGGTCAGGGCCCGGGTGGGCGAGCGGGCTCTGACGCTGCCCCGCCCTCCCCCAGCTGTACATCCAGACCACGACACTGACCGTGTCGGTGAGTCTCAGCGCCTCAGTGTCCCTGGGAATGCTCTACATGCCCAAGGTCTACATCATCCTCTTCCACCCGGAGCAGAACGTGCCCAAGCGCAAGCGCAGCCTCAAAGCCGTTGTCACCGCGGCCACCATGTCCAACAAGTTCACACAGAAGGGCAGCTTCCGGCCCAATGGCGAGGCCAAATCTGAGCTCTGCGAGAACCTGGAGGCCCCAGGTGAGTGCCAGGTCCCGCCCCTCTTCCTCTGGGCTGCCCAGGCCCCGCCCACGCCCCTTCCCCAGCCTGGTCCTCTAGGGGGACTCTGGGAGAAGCCCAGGGCCGCAGCGCGAGCGGCCAGCCTTGCTGGGAGGATCTCTGGGAGAGCCTTGAGGCACCAGGTTGGAGCCGGTTCTGTCCCGCCGCCTCCAGGGAGTCTTGAGAGAACCTTAAGGGCCCCCAAGGCCAGTCCTGGCTGCCCCCTGCAGGGTCTCTGCCCCACCTGGAGTGAGGCCCCGGGGGCCGGTTCTTGCCCAGCGGCATCAGCCTCGGACTCTGTCCTGGGCCCACATCTCCACCTGCCCTTTCAGTCCCTCTGGGAGGAGGGGTTTTCTCTGGGGTCCCTGCTCACTGGCCCTTGGGTGACCTGGGGAGAGTGGCCCTGGTGCCAGAGCAGCTGTAACCCCCAGCTTGGCTTTGGCCAGCCACCCCATAACAGGGCCCTGAGAAATGGGGACCCAGGATGTGGGCCGGCCAGGACAGGAGAGGGGTGGGTGGGCGGAGGGGGCTATGGAACTGCCTCCCACAGTTCTCTGGCAGTGAGTAGCTGTGGGGGTGCTGGAGGAGACCTCAGCACAGAGGGTCACACTTTGGCGGGGAGGGGAGGCAGGGACCTCGGCATCTGCGGGGCAGGCCCCAGGCCCCTGTGAGGCTGGTTAAGGAGCAGTGCCAGCATCTTTGCCAGCTCCCCCCTTCCTCCTGGCGCCAGCCCTCTGTGCCTGAGGAGGGAGGCAGAGAGGAGGGGCAGGGATGTCAGGACAGGTTAGGTCCAGGGGACCAGAGTAGTGGTTTCCACTTCTTGACCCCTTACTGTGGCACAGACCTACCCTGCCGGTTTTCATCCTAAGCACAGCCTTGCAAGGCAGGTGGTTTTGTCATCTTCGTGATACAGGGGAGGAAAGAGGCTCAGAAAGAGGGCAGGGACTGCCCAGGTCACAGAGCCAGCAGGTGGCAGGGCTGCCTCGGCTGCCTCCACTGCTCAGGCAGAGGGCTGCCTCTGCCCCGGGGCGAGCGCAGGGCCTCCAGCCATGGGATGGGGCTCCGTGGGCCTCACTTCCAGCTGCCCTGGGGCGGAGAGGGGCCTCTGTGGTCACCACAGACCCGCTGTAGGCCTTGGCTTCCTCCCTGAGCACCCCGGAAGTGGCCCAGAGGTTAAATGGCAGCTCCTGCCTCCGCCATCTCTAGAAGGCTTGGGCTTCCCTTGGTAGGGGGGAGAGTTTGAGATCCCGTGGGACCTGGGAGCTGGCACTCTGCTTCCTCCCTCTAGTCTATGCAAGGCCAGGAATGACCATTCCAGATGCAGCAGAAGGGACCAGGCCAGGCCACAGGAAGGCCCAGAGCCAGCCCCGGAGAGGAGGCCCTTGTCACCCAGCAGGCCAGCAGAGACAGGAGCCCGTCCCTTCCCGCAGCGCCTCCCGTGGGCCCACCTTGGGGCTCGGGGGGGAGTGTCTTCCTTTTCATCCTCAACAGTGTTCCCCGTGTGAGGAGCACCAGCCCAAAGGAGGTGGTCCCTTCCCCGTGAGGGGACCTGACTGCCCACAGTCCCCTCCGTGTTGAGCAGTCTTCACTGCAGTCCTGCGAGGCCCGGCTAGGGCCAGGGGTTTGGTGACCCCTGAGATCATGCAGCCAGGTGGTGGCTGGGCGGCCCCAGCAGTGTCTCTTGGCTCTGACTTCATGTGGCCTCCCGTTCTCTGGGGTCCCCATCCTCTGCGCCCAGCAGCATGCCTGGCTCCGGCACACTGTGTCCCTCCCTCCCCGCCGGCGGCCTGTGGTTCTCTCCAGTCCTGCTCCCCCCAACGCCGGCTTCCCCACCCACGCCCAGGCTCCCTTCAGCTGCCACACTGGCCTCCCTGCCGAGCTGGGAAGGGGAAAGGGCTTCACGGGACCCCCACCTTTGGCCTTTCACGTCTGCCCGGATGTCTAAAGACCTCAAATGAAACCCTAACCAGGCCTTTCTGTCCTGGGCAGGGACCCCCTTCCTGCACCCGCGCCCTCTGCCCCATTTTCCTCCTTCCCAAGGAAACTTGCCTTCCTGCGTCCTGTTCCTCCAAAGCCCTCCTCTCTGCTGGGTGCAGGGCAGGTCTGCCAACCAGCTTTGCCCCGGAGCACTGAGAGCTGGTGGGCATAGCCCTCCTCCGAAGATGACGCCCTGACCCTGGGCCACATAGAGGCCGGGGGCCTTCCCAGAGATCTCTGCTGGCTCCACACTGCCACTGCCCCTCTGTCTCTGCTCTGGCCAGTCACCTGGGAACTGGGGACAATTCCCACTCACGCTGGACAAGGGGAGGTGTGGAGACCTGGTGAGGGAAGACACAGTGTCCTCAGCCCCCCACTTCCCACAGGGGAAGGAAGGATGAGAGCGCCTCCCCTGCGGTGAAGGCCAGCACCAGCACCCTGTGCCCCAGCGTCTCTCCGCTCAGTGGCAGCAGGGGCCGTGGGGGAGCCAGTGATTAATTCTGGGGATAGCCTGACGGACGGTTGTGAGCAGAAGGAGTGGGGAGGTGTCACTCCTGTGGAGCAGGGACATTTTTCACTCTGTCACTGGCAGGCCACGTATCTTTAAACAACAGAATAAATAATTCAGGGGCCCGATTGCCGGCAGATTGGGAGCGGAGACACGGCGGCAAATGGGGCTGTCAGCGCGGGCCTGGCGCCGCCCGGCTAATTGTCATCCAGCCTCAGCGACGGAACCAAGCCAAGTGAGGGCTGGGCTCCGCCCTCTGCCCACTCCCGCCCTTCCCTCGTACTGAGGATGCTCCCGGTGCTGCTGTTGCCATCCTGTCCTTGTCACTGTAGTCATTCCGGCCCTGCCCTTGTGCCCAGCATTTTGCATGATTTAAAGGGTATTTCCATCCACCGCTGGGCTGACCCCAGATGGGGTTCATTATCACCCCGTTTTACAGATGAGGAAATTGTGGCTCTGAGAGGTCAATTTGTTGGAAGGGCCACGTGGCAGGTGCCAAGATCCCTTAGAGCAGGCTCCTGGCTGCTGCCCGGACCTCACCGTTAGCTCGTGGGGGCCCTGGGCGGACTTGATGCACCCGTTTTCCAGACGGTGAGACTGAGGCTTGCTGCAGGCTCTGGCTTGTAGCTGAGGCCCGAGCTTTCCCCCACCCCAGCCTCTGGAACCAGTGAACTGGATATCCTAGGACACAGCTCTGGACTTGGGGGAGAACAGGGACCCAGCGGTCCCCCCAGCTGCCCCTGGTGCCCTCGGTGGCCTTCAGGTGTGCACCCCCTGCAGTCAGGAGGGATGTTGCTGAGGCCGAGGCTGGGGTTTTCCGTCACCTCTGAGACAGCAGCCGCTGATGAGCTTGGCAGGTTTGGAAACTCTATTTCAGCAGCTCGCCAGGGACGGACGGGGCCCTGGGGAGCGGCTCTCAGCAGCCTGGCCTGTGGCGAGGGATTCGGATCTGCAGAGCCGGCTGCTGGCTCTTTTAGTGGGAGATGGAATGGGCTGGAGATGCTAGCGGGTGGCTGAGAGCACCCCCAGGGAAAGAAGTCTAGGCTAAAAGGGCCACCTGCTCATGTTTCAGGCAGGGAAACTGAGGCCCAGCAGGGAAGGGAAGGAGCTACCTGAGGAGCAGGAGGCCTCCCTGCCACCAGAAGCTGGGCTCCCGTCCCCAGGGCTCCCGTCTGTGCGCACCCCTCCCTTTGACACCTCCTGCCATCCTGCGTGGCCCAGCCCGAGACCACCCCCTGGATGCTGCCCCCTGAAACTGTCCTGTCCTGTGGTCCCTCTGCCCTCCTGGTCATCCAGCACCCTGGAGGGACATGGTCATTTTAGAAAGAAAGATGGGAATTCTTCATAAACTGTAAGGCACCATGCTGTGTTCTTATTCTCTTCCTGGAAGTTGTGGTGCCATTTTCTTCTATTAGCACCTGTCCAGGTGGCACCTAGACCTTGGAACTTCCCTGTCACTGGCGAGCCAAGTGATTTTTTTCATCCTTTTCTTGAATATTTCTGCTGACAGGAAGCTCACGACCACATAAGGCCACCCACTCCACTTTCAGCTCTGGCCAGGAGTAAGTTCTCCCTTTAGCTGAACTGAACTCTGATCCTCGTGCCCAGCCCCCGCCCCCGCCCCATGGTGAGCCCCTCTGCTCACCCCATCCCCAGCAAGTTTGCTGCCTCCACACATGATAGGCCCTCTGACAGCTGGACACAGCAGTCCTGCCTGTATTAGTGGGCTTTGGGTTATGCTGCTATGACAAAGAGTCCCAGAACAGAATAGAGTCACTCAAATCAGACAGATGTTTGTTTCTCTCTGCCATAAGGGTACACGATGGGTGGGCAGGAGCTGGGACCCAGGTTCCTTCATCTTGTTGCTCCATCAGCTCCCAGAGGATTGAGGCTGATTGATCTCAATGCCTGTTCTGCTCACAAGGGAAAAGAGGAAGTATAAGGGACACATTCCATTTTAATCAAATGACACGGGAATTAGACATAGTCTTTCCACTCATATTGCATTAACAAGAATGCGGTAATATGCAAAGCCCTACTTAGCTGCAAGGGAGTCTGGGAAGCATAGTCCTTAACTTGGCAGTCATGCCCAGCAGAAACAAGGCAGAGAAGATTGGGAAGGCAACTTGCAGAACCCCACGCTGCCCCCGTTTCCTCTTCCCCATGCCAGATGCCCCTGGCTGTCTGGCAGACGCGTCTCATTTGAGCTGACAGGATCCCGACAGAGGGTCAGGACAGCTTTAAGACAAAGGGCAGCCGATTTTCTCCCATCTGCTTCCTCTGTCCCCACCAGCAGACCAGCGCCCCCCAACCAGGTGGTGATACTGCCCTTGGTCACTTGCCACTGGGCTGGTCCCCAGGCTGCCGAGGGAAACCCTGAACCCTGGCGGGCAGGAGATATCACGGGTCTGGCCGAGCTCCTTGCCCCTCTGGCCTCAGTTTCTCACCTGTCATGGTGTGACGTTTCTTTGGCCTCCTCACTGGGCTGCCATGGGGTCTGTGCCCTGGTGGGATGGGGACACTCCTGCAGCCCATGAGAGCTGCTGTCATCACCCGGCATTGGGCCTGGCACTGCGCTGGGCCTGGTTGGGGAAGGGTCCCATGGGGGCTGGGCATGCTGGGGGCTTTGCCCTTGCTCTGAAGTGACTGCCGTTATTTCTAGCCACAGCTCACTGGACAGAACAGTCATGTGGCCTTGACCCAAATGCAAGGGAGGCTGGGAAATGTAGGGGAGGACATGGAGTCCTGGGAAAGCACTGAGGCCATGAGGCAGGCGCGCCAGCCCAGTCCCCACGTGGGGAAGACAGGTGCAGGGAAGGGCCAGGGCCAAGGGGAGACGGGAACCAAGTGCATGCGCAGCGGGCTATGGCGTCTGGGGATTGCGTTTTTCTGGGCGTGGGGCAGAGGGCTGGGCTGATCAGATGCCTCAGTTTCCAGCCTTGCACAGCCCCTCCCCAGTGCCCCCTCTTGGCCGCCCCTCTGGTTTGTTCAGTGTGTCTTCTTTGCATGTGCTCTTCCAGAATGTGTGCTTGAACCTCTGAAAGACTTCCCTTTGGCAGTATTTTTCTTTAATGGGGTGGGGAGTTAGGAGGCGGCAGGGACTCTGTGGTGGGGGACCCTCCTACAGGAGTGGGGGCTGGTGGGGTGAGGGAGGGCGGTACAGGCCAGCAGCCCAGCCCAGGAGGCGTGGAGGCGGGCCCGGGCCACGCCCTGGGTGCAGGTGGGGGCTGGCGCCCGGTCTGCGGGGTGCCAACCCTGGATGTGTGGGTGGCAGGGAGCTGTGGTAGGTCTTGTGCAGGGCGGTGCCCTGACTCCTGGGTCCCCTGGTCTCTCTCCTTCCAGCACTGGCCACCAAACAGACGTATGTCACCTACACCAACCATGCAATCTAGCTGGGCCACGGAGCTGCAGAGGAGGAGGAGCCACGACCCTGTGGACGGCGCATCGGCCCAGGGCCACTCTCAAGGGCCCAGCTGATGTCCAGCCTGCCCGTGGGTGCCCACGGACGCGGCTTGGTGCTGAGGACAGCAGAGCCCCGGCTGCCACTGCTGGGCAGCCTGGGCAAGCCAGGTGGGCGACAGGAGGAGGACGAGGGGCTGGCAGCTCCAGGCCGCCACAAGAGCCTGTGTCTCGGACCATTGCCCCTCCTGGCTGCAGACTAGGGGCTCGGGGCGTGCAGGCCCCAGTGCTGGCTCTCTCCCTCCCTCCATCCCCGTCTGTGCCAGGGCGACCTGCTCAGTCTGTCTCCAGGCCCCTGTCTTCATGTTCCGTTACCTCTGTTCTCGGCTTTCTGCGTCTGCTCTTCCCGGCTCTTGCCTCTGCCTCCTCTTCCTCGTCCTCTGTCTCCAGCTCCTCCTGCTTTCTCCTGGGTTCCAGCTATGTCACTCCGCTCATGCCTTTTTCTTTCTTGTCCTTGACATAATTTCCGTCTGGCCTTCGCACCCCTCTCCCTACCACCCTGTTCCAAGTCACCAAATCTTACATGTCGCAAAAGAGAAAAAAGGAAAAAAAAGCAAAACACAAAAACACCAAAACAAAAACAAATCTTGAGTGTGTTGCCAAGTGCTGCGTCTTCCTGGTGGCCTCTGTGTGTGTCCCCGTGGCCCGAAGCCTGCCGTCTGCCGTGTGTCCTGCCCGCCTGCCCGCCTGCCCGCCTGCCAACCACACAGAGCTCAGTGCCTGGGTGTTTGGTGATGGTTATTGATGACAATGTGTAGCGCATGATTGTTTTTATACCAAGAACATTTCTAATAAAAATAAACACATGGTTTTGCACCTGGGCTCCACATCCACTGAGGGTCCTGCCATGGGACCATGGGCTCAACTCATGGCCAGAAGGCCGGAGTCAGAGGGAAGGAGGAAATGGGAGATGGAGGCTGCTCCTTGGGCTGGGGTCAGTGTGCCACAGAGAGGCCTTGGGCAGGGTGGGGCCAGCTTTCCAGGTGAGGGGCAGAGACATTGCAGGACTTTCCAGAAATCAACACCTGGTGGTCCCCTGCCCTACAGCCCCAAGGGAGGGACGCACCCCACCCCTATGCCTGAGCCTCTCCTCTGCCTGCCAGGAAATCCTCCTGTTGAGCAGTTGGCTCCTGAGGCTGCCAGCCCCTGCAGCCCTCCCTGCCTCTTGTCTCCAGGTCCAGGTGCTAAGATGATGTCTGTCTGTCCTGGAGGTCAGAGTGTGGCGTGTGTGTCCACATGGATCCCTAAGCACACAGTATGGGCGTGGGGTGTGTGGCACACTCAGCCTGCATGCGAGTGTCTGTTTTGGCCGCATCTGTGTGTACGCCTGACGCCCCCAGATACATGTGTGTTTGTCCTGCGTGAGTGTCTGTCTGCCTGTCTGTCTAAGCCCAAGTGAATGTGAATCCACATCACACCCGTGTCATGAGGATGCCCGTCCCAGGCCAGCAGGCTTCCTTGGCAGGTTGGGAGGTGGGGCGCAGGTGTGGCTCAGGGGCCGGGCTCTGCCAGGGGTAAATTACAGAGCCAGCGACACCATGAGGCCACAGGCAGCAGCTGGAGCCCAGGCTGCCTCCCCGTCCTGCACCCCCTCCCACCTCCACAGCTAGCTGACCATGTGGGGCACAGTGGCCAGGGCACTGGAGGGACCCTGGTCGGGGAGCCAGGCGTTAGTGCCCCCTTGATAAGCCCATGCTTACTCCCGCCCACACACAGGTGCTCAGGAAATCTCCCGGGGGTCTGTTGGCAGCACCTAGTACATGCTCAATAAATAACTGGGTAGCGGAAGGAGAGAGGAAAGGGGTGACTCTTACCGATCACCCTACTTGTGCAGTGTGGTCCCTAAACCACCCAGAATTGCTCCAGCCCAGTCAGGCAAAATTAGGTTACCGGACCAAGAGTGTTTGCCAGAAGTTTCCAGGGCAGCGTTGGTGTGCGGGGAGGAGGGGGCTAGATGCAGAAGGGGGTACAGCCAGCTCTCTCCCTTGCTGCTTCTCTGCCAGCACCGACCTAGCACGCTGCCCCTCTCCAGCCCCTGCCCTCGTGAGGGGACTGACGCACACGGGGCAGGCGCGAGGTCGGGCGGGGAGCCGGGTTTGCTGCGCAGCTCAGCGCGTGCCCTCACGTCTGTGGGGCCTCCATCTAGCTTCCAAGGGGAGAATTACTTCTCTCCCAGCGGATGCCGCCCCTCTGCTGCCCAGCTCCAGGGAGCAGTGGGAGGCCTGTCCTACCCAGGCTGCGAGGGCAGACTCAGACTTCAAGGCCTCCTGCGGGGGAGGAGGTGGAGGCCGTGGAGGCGGGGCAGGCGGCGTGCGGCTCAGACCATCAGGAGACCAAGGCTGGCCTAGTCCCGCCTGCCCAGGGCATCAGGGTCCCCTGTGGGTGGGGACACAGACCTACCCCGAGGGAGCTTCCACGTCAGACTGTGTCCCACAGTAGAGTAACGATGGCAGTGAGGTGGGTTAAGTAGGGAGGCTTTGGCTGTGTGTGACCTGGGCAGCTGAGCCTGGGGGGTGGGGGGCTCGTGGGCCTGAGGAGGACAAGAAGGACCAGGTCCCAGCAGGCCTTTGTCGGGCGCACTTGCTCCAGCAGCTGGGAAGGGGGCACCGCTGGCTCCCCGGCCCATCACCTAGAAGGCGCACAGGTGGGCCCAGGTGCGTGGTGGCAAGATGCGTGGGCCATTCCTGGGCAGGCTGGCTCCAGCCTCAGCTATGAACGCCGGGGTTTAGGTGGGACACCCAAGAAAGGTGCACAGGTGCTCAGTATCTTCAGCGTTTCATATCTCAACAAGGTGGGGCGTCATGGTCCCTGGCAGCCTGGACAGGGAGCCGGCAGCCCCCAGAGATCGTCGCTCTGTGCAGGGCACGGGGTCTCCGCAGGCTCTGTGCTCACTCCTCCCCGGGCCGCGGCCTCCTCAAGGTCGGGCAGAAGGGATTTGGCCAGTGGATGCTCTACCCCCAAGGGTACTGTTTTTTACCACCAGGAACTTTTAGACCAGGCCTTCTCTAGAACACTCCGTCTCAACCTCTGCCGGGGGGTCTGGCACATTTTCAAAGCTCCTCAGAGGATCCGTTAGCCCAGTGGGCCAGGTGTGGCACCAGCCCTGGGGTTTATGAAGCCGGGAGGGAACGATAATGCCCACTCACGAGCTTGCCTGGGGCTCGAACCCCAAACCGGGCTGTGCCAGCCTGAGCAGCAGCCCGCTGAGCTGCCAGGCCAGCTGACACAAGGCACGCCTTTGCAGAGTTCCTTCGAACCCAGAGCAGTTGGCTTCACAAGCAGGCGACAAACTGGAGTCCTGGGTCCCTTCCAGCTCAGAGGGGCTGGTTCTGGGTTCTGGTGCCCTGTGGTCTGTCTTCCCTTCCCGCCTTCTCAGGCCCGGGAGGCATAAAGCTGCGCCTCAGACCCCGGGCACGCCGACAGTCCTAGAAGGGGGTCTTCTTGCTGCTCCCTCCTCCCAGCTCCAGGTTTCCATCCGCCCACTGAGCATAGAGGGGACACCAAGGCAGCCCCTGGACTCAGAGGGCTCCTCCCTGCCCTCCTGCATGCCTGCAGGGCCGGCCCCCCTCCCCGCCAGGCTGGCACTGAATGGCACGCAGCACCAGCATCTCACTTCAGTTGGCAAAAGCAGCAATTAGCATCTAATGAGGCTTCTTGCTTTATTTTTAGGTAACCTCCAAGGCCCTGTCTATGTAATTCAGCCCGCCATTGCTAGGCAGATAATTAAAGCATGTCACCATAATTTGCCTTTTTTTTAAATAAAGCCCCGTAATTATGTTTTTATTGCGAGTGAGGGGGGGAAGGGGGGAAGAAAACAATGAGAGGCAGGTCAGGGCAGGAAGTGGGCCTGGCTCCCTCAGCCAGCCCCTCCCACTGCGTCAGCAGAGCCTGGAGCCCATCCCCCGTCCTGGGTGCAGCCACCCCAACCTACTAACTTCCAGGGCACTTCTCCCCCCTTTCCCTATAAAACCAGCGCAGTCTGCTCCAGTGGCACCCAGTGGGCAGGAAGGGGGCAGCGCTGAAGCCGGAGGAGCCACGTGTTAAGGATTCCCGAGCTGGGATTGTCAATGTTCCTTCCCTGTGTGCTGGGGCAGCTCCATACTAAAGAGGTGAATAAAGCTCCACTTCCAGGAAGGGGTCTGCTGACTGCGGGGCAACTGGTGTCTGCTCTCAGGGCACTTGTTCCTCCTCTCTGACCTCGAGGTGCAGGGCTGTCGTTTCCACCACTTTTTTGGCACCAGTGAGCAGGGGAGGGTGATCCTTCCTGGGGCATCTGAGATCACGCGTTCTGAGCTGCAGGCCAGCTGGGAACAGGCAGGGCAGCCACCCACATGGTTTCAGGGAGCCTGCTGCCCCTGAACATCTTCCAAACTGCCAGAATTGGTGTCTGAATTGCTGTGGTTAAAGCCTCAGGCTGCTGGGCAAGGCATGTTCTCGCAACGCATTGACCGCTGGCAACTATACTGGGATCTGGCATCAAGACACAGCTGCCTGGAAGGTGTGGGACATAGGACAGGTAAGTTTTGGAAGGTCTGGTTGTGAAAGAACTTCCCAGATTGCCCTGACTCAAGTAGCATTCCCTCCTCCACTTCCTGGACACCACCACCCAAGCCCCAGACAGCCTGTGACATTCAGCTTGCTCATTATCTGCTCCCCCCACCAGAATGTCCGTCCCATCGGGGCAGGGACTTTTGTCTATTTAATCACAGTTGAATCTCAAGGCCTAGGACAGTACCTGACACATGGTAGGCATACAATAAACATTTGGGTTTTTAGAGACAGAGTCTTGCTTGGTCGCCCCAGCTAGAGTGCAGTGATCATCACAGCTCACAGCAACCTCAGACTCCTGGGCTCCAGCCATCCTCTTGCCTCAGCCTCCCGAGTAGCTGGGACCACAGGAGTGCACCACCACCCCTAACATTTGTTGAATGAATGATTCAGGAAGGGAGCTGACCTGGATACTTAGAGGGACCTACTTAGCTGTATCCCCACACTCCTGCACTTAGTGCTATCTATGAGTTTCTGCCCAAAAGCCAATGGACATTTCTTCATTGAGCTTCCTAAAGTCTTCGCTTACAGACTTGGATTCTGGGTAAGGCTCTGCTACCAACTCCCTGTGTGCCCTTGAGCAAGTTGCTTTCCCTTTCTGGGCTTCACATTTTACTCCTTAAAATGAGGGATTGAGCTCTGAGCCTGGGTAGGCAGCCAGCATCCCAGCAGTGCAGAAAGGGAGGTGACAGCTGAGAAGAGTCTTTTGGGACCAGTTGCTATGGCAACTGTGTGCACAATGGGGGAGGGGGTGGGGCTTGAGTATGCAAAGTAGGCCTTCCTTTGGCTTCCCCAGCCCAGGTTGTCTGTCTGTGATTGGAGGAAGACATAGGATGGAGACACGTGGGGGTTGCTGGTGCAGGGAACCAGTGGAGGGCGGGCCTGCCAGCCTGTACTCCCCACTCCTTCAACTGCCGCTGGAGAGAGCAAAGAACTAAGTGTCTAAGCTGGATGGGGCCCCAATGACCATGGCCCTCATCACACACATTGACAGAGAAGGAAACTGAGGCCCAGAGAGTCAAGAGGCTCACCAAGACTTGAGAGGTTGGCTGGGTGCTGTGGCTCACGCCTGCAATCCGAGCACTCTGGGAGGCTGAGGCAGGTAGATCATTCAAGGTCAGGAGTTCAAGACCAGCCTGAGCAAGAGCAAGACCCCGTCTCTACTAAAAATAGAAAAAAATTAGCTGGATAACTAAAAATATATAGAAAAAATTAGCCGGGCATGGTGGCGCATGCCTGTAGTCCCAGCTACTCAGGAGACTGAGGCAGGAGGATTGCTTGAGCCCAGGAGTTTGAGGTTGCTGTAAGCGAGGCTGACACCACAGCACTCTGGCCTGGGCAACAGAGTGAGACTCTGTCTCAAAAAGAAAAAAAATTAAGACTTGAGAGGTCTCAGGGAGACCCTCCCCCATCATGATTGCCTGCCCTCCCTCAGCCTGGAAAGTTAGGGGAGCACACGGTTTTCGGGGAGCCCAGTAAACACTCTCCCTTCTGAGCTTGGCAGATGCTCCTGCAGGCAGAGGAGCTTGGAGGGAAGGACCCACCTTGTTCATCTGATCTGTGGGGGTGGATGGCATAGGCAGGACAGGCAGGTACAAACACAGATGAGGCCACTTGAGGGGCCTGGGATTAGAGATTCTGGCTTTGGTCTCTGCCAGGGCTCTGTGACTCAGAGACAGTTTAGAGTCTTAGCTCTGTGAACTTCAGTTTCTACCACTGTGAAACAGAATCGTATCTGCTGAAAATGATGTCAAGACCACAAAACCATTGTTGGACCACAGGAGATCAGCAGAGGACAAGCCCCCGCCTTGCGTTTGCTGCCTCACCTTCCAGGACAGTGTGGTCTCCTGCGTTCCTCCTCCCACCCACACTCTCCCTCCTCTGTGGTTTGGGCTTCTTCTGCCCACTCCTCAAATGCTAGGTTCCCCCTAGGGTTCTAGGCCTGGAGCTTTTTCTTCTTTTACTTTAAAAGTCCCATGGCCACCTCTCTCATTTAAACTCATGGCTTCAGTGCTTTCCAAATACTTCATGACGGCCAGGCGCGGTGGCCCATGCCTGTAATCCTAGCACTCTGGAAGGTTGAGGAAGGAGGATTGCTTGAGCTTTGGAGTTTGAGACCAGCCTGAGCAAGAGTGAGACCCCGTCTCTACCAAAGAAAGAAAGAAAGAGAGAGAGAGAGAGAGAGAGAGAGAGAGAGAGAGAGAGAGAGAGAGAGAAAGAGAGAAAGAGAGAAAGAGAGAAAGAGAGAAAGAGAGAAAGAAAGAAAGAAAGAAAGAAAGAAAGAAAGAAAGAAAGAAAGAAAGAAAGAAAGAAAGAAAGAAGCCCCAGCCAGGTGTTGCAGCACGTGCCTGTAGTCCCAGCTACCTACCTAGGAGGCTGAGACAGGAGGATCGCTTAGAGCCCAGGAGTTAGAGGTTGTAGTGAGCTACAATGACACCACTGCACTCCATCCAGGCCAGCAGAGTGAGATTCTGTCTCAACAAAAACAAACGAGGCAACTGAGCACCCCTCCTCACAACCCCGTACCCCTGCATATTTGAAAAAATACTCCATGTCCTTCCCCTACATGTTCTAGCCTCCCTTGCAGTTAGTTGAGGCCATGTGACTATTTTGTTCAGTGAGCAGTGGCTAGAAATAATGCCAGTCACCTCTGGACTGAGGCCAGGTGTACCTCCCCTGTGCCTCCCTTCTCTTGCTGAGCCGACCTTGGAGGTCACATGCTGAGACGGTGGCATGTGAGTTGGAGATCCCTGGATGGAGGAGAGACTCTGCCAGCCCATGATGAACTGTCTGTGAACAAGAAACAAACTTCCTTTGTGCCGAGGTGCTGAGATTTCAGGGTTTGTTACAAGTTAAAGCTTTCCTTATCCTAACTAATGTGCCATCGGCTGAGTGCCATGTTTGTATGGCATGTTTGTCTCTCCCAGTCTCCAAACCCCTTTTTGAGCACTCCACTGGCTACTCCAAATTGTCTGCAGTGGAACCCGCAGTCTTCCCCTAAACCTGCTCCCCTGCCTGTATCCCGTGATCCCCATTTTGGTGGTCAGCAGCCACCCAAGCCAGAAACCTGCACCTTCTCCTAGACCCCCCACCCACCTCTCATCAGTTGCTAAGTCCCCACCATTCCCTCTGCTCTCTGCCCCGCAGGGCCACCTCCCGGACTGAAGCCTGCATCTCCTCTCCCCCTGGATGGCCGTCACCGTCTCTGGCTCCTCCACGGGCTTCCAGCCTTTGTTTCAGCACTCGAAAGGTGCTGCTCTCTGTCTTGGGAATTGCGTTGTTTCCAAGGAGCACCCTTATCTTCGCCGTCATGCTTGTCTCTGTCCCTCTGTATAGATGATGCCTCTTTCCTCTGGCTGCTTTTAAGGTTTTCTCTTTCTCACTGGTTTTAAGCAATTTTCCTACAATGTGCCTTGGTGTAGTTTTCTTCATGTTTCTTTTACTTGGGTTTTGTTGAGCATCTTGGATCTGTGGGTTCATAGTTTTCATTATATTTGGAAAATTTTTGGCCATTATGTCTTCAAAAATGTTTCTACCCACCCTTTCATCTTTCCTTCTCTGGAGACTTCTGTTATATTACATGCGCCTGCCTTGGGCCTCAGAGCTGTCCGGCAGCTCATCGATGCTCTATTCTTTTTATTTCTAGCCTTTTTCCCTGTGTTTCATTTTGTGCAGTTTCTATTGCTACGTCTTCAAGTTCACTAACCTTTTCTTCTGTGATGTCCAATATGTTGTTAATTGTATCAAGTGCATTTTTAAAATACCAGCATTGTAGCTTTCAGCATTAGAAGGTTGACTGGGTCTCTTTTATCTCTTCCTCATCTCCAGTTAAATGTACATTTCCCGCTAGCTTCTTGAACATATGGAATGCCATTATAATAACTTTGAATATTCTTGTCTCCTAATTCTAACATCCATGTCATTTCTGGGCTGGTTTCAATTGATTGATTTTTTCTTCTCATTATGGGCCACATTTTCCTTCTCCTTCGTATATCAAATACCTTTTCATTGGATGCCAGGCACTGGATTCGACTGCATTGGGCGGTGATTATTTCTGTATACAGAGGAATATTCTTGAGCTTTGTCTAGAGTGTGGTTAAGTTACTTGGAAACGGTTTGATCCTTTCAGGTATTGCTGTTAAGCTTTGTTAGGGCCAGTGCATTTAGTCCAGGGCTACTTTTGCCCTCGTATGAGGCAAAACTTTTGTACGTTCTCCAGCCCATGTCCTGTAAATCATGAGGTTTTCCCTGTGGCTGGTGGATCACGTGTGAGCCCCGGTGACTGCTCTCTGTCATCAGCCTCCCGTAGTTTCCTTACTGAAACCGGAAGCACTGATCAGCATTTAGCTAAATGCTCCAGGGCCACTTCTTGCGGCTCTCTCTCTGTGGGTTCTCTCCTCCCTGGACTCTTGACCTGGGAACTCTAGCCTCCTCGGCCTCCCTTGACTCCAGCTCAGTCTCCTCTGCTGCGTCGCTTCTTCCTGAGCCGCAGCCCCGAGCTCTCTCTGAGCACTCAGCGGGATGACTGCAGGTTCACCTCATTTGTTTCCTGTCTCTTAGGGATCATTTTCATTTGTAGCTTAATGTCCACTGTCTTCAGAACCATGGTTTCATGTATTTTATCTGGTTTTTTTTTCTTTTAGTTGTTTTAGACAAGAAGGCAAATCTGGTCCCTTGTTAGGGACTGAATCTTTGTGTTCCCCCAAATTCTGGCCTCCGGAACTCTGAGAAATAAATTCCTGTTGTTTACCAGCCAGCGAGTCTAGGGTGATTTGTTACAGCAGCCAGACTGACTAAGACTCCCTGTCACTTTGTTTTGGTTGGAAGTGGAAGTGTCCCCTGCCTTTCTAAGACGCAGTCCCCTGCTCAGTTTCGCCTGGGCTTTCTCATTGCCCTTGGCCTAGTGACAAGAAGGGCTAACTCAGCACTAGGCACTATTCTAAGTTTTAAATGTATTGAATTGTTTAATCCTTACAACAACTGTATGAGGGAAGTACTCTCTTTGTTCCCATTTTACAGATGGAGACACTGAGGCTCCAAGAGGTCAAATACCTCGCTCAAGTGCACATAGCCAGGAGATGGTGGAGCTTGGATTTGAACCCAGGCAGTCTGGCTCCCGTGCTTGTTCTTAGCCTCCCCTCCACACTGCCTCTCTAAGACACTCCAGCCGGCTTCCGCCTCCACCATTCATTCCTCCATTCGGTGGCTTCCAATGACTACTGTGCGCCCAGGTCTGCGGCTGGCTCCTGGAGATGGGGAGCGGCCGGCGGAAGGAGGAATTACGACGCGTGGGGCAGTGGAGGGCAGCTTCACACCCAGGAGCTCGAGGAGGCTCCCGCATCCACTTCCCACAGGAGTAGTACCTGAGCCGACCCTGAAGGCTGACGGGTGTGCCAGGTGGAGACGGGGAAGGGTATTTCAGGGATGAGCAAACGACAAAGTGGCAAACAACGTATTTGGGAAGGGGGCCCGGTAGAGATGCTGGGAAGACGACGATGGGCACTGCGGAGTGAGAGATGAACTAGAGGGTGGGCAAGGGTGAGGGCAGGGGCTGTGGGCTGCACAGAGCAGCCCGGGCCTTCTTCTAAGAAGGGAGCGACCTGGTCAGAGCTGCAAATTGGGACTGTCACTCTGTGGATGAGGGGCCTGGCCTGGGGGCTGGAGACCTGTTAGGAGCCTAGTGCCATGGGGCTGTGAGAGCCAAGGGCCTGGGGAGCAGGGGCTCGGTTGGACGTGGAGGGTGAGCAAGTGGATGGAGGGGTAAGGCTGGCCGGGAAACCCGGATGTGCAGCTGCTTGGAGGGGAGAGTGAGGGCTTGTCCTTCTGGGTTATATCTGTAAAGAGAATGGGCATGCGCTCTACGCGTCCCTTTCCTCCACCTCTGGTGGGATGCAGATGTGATCGCAGGAGCTGGAGCAGCCACCTTGAACTCAGAGACTGAAGCCAAGTTTAAGGGATGGCAGAACTACACTGCAGTCCAGAAGGACCTAGCTCTGGACTGTTATGTGTGGGAGAAATCAACTTCTAACTTGCTTCACCATAATATTTTGGAGTCTCTGTGACAGTAGCCTAGCTATTCTTGAACCGATGTCCTTACATGCCACTGATACTCGCCTCTGTGTCAGCTCTGCTGGGGCTGATCCTGTGCTAGAGATGACGTCCCTTCTGCCACCTCCAATCCCACTTACCCCTGGCCACAGATACTATTGGGTCAAAATTCTACTTGGGCCAGGCACAGTGGCACACACCTAGAGGGCCAAGGTGGGAGGATCACTTGAGGACAGGCGTTCAAGACTAGCCTAGGCAACAAAGCAAGACACCTTTAAAAATAATAATAATTCTTTAAAAACATTCTATTTTGGCATTCCTTCTTCTAGAGCTCATCCTTCCGCTGTGCCACCACAACACTACCCTTTATTGTGCATTCTTGGCCATGTCTGCATCCTAGACCACGGGCTTCTCGGGGGCCATGTCTTATTCCTCTTTGTGCGGCCAGTGCTGCCTCTATGGGGACTCAGTATGTGTCGGGTGGACGATTGTGAGCAGTAGGCGTGGAGAGCATGCCACGGGGTTGTTGGGAGAATTAAGTGAGCTCACTGCATTAGTCAGGTGGGTAGGCCAAAACCACAAAGGACTTTTTCCTCACTCACACTATCTATCCGTGTGGGTAAGGGGACGGGGCTGTGCTCATCATAGTTACTTGGGGACCACAGATGACACAGGCGCCTCCGTCTTCTGACGTCATCACTTCCGCACAAGGCTTTCTTGGCAGGGCAAGAGAACACGGAGCTCTTACGTGCTTCTACCAGAAAGGGGCGCCATCCTTTCTGCTCATGGTTCAATGGTCAAGCGAGTCCTACAGCCGCATCTAACTTCTGACGGATGAGGACCTGTAATCCTATCTGCCTAGGAGGGAGAACCGGGGCTACTGGTTGGCAGCGATGGTGCCTGCCACAGTGACATGCAGAAGTCTGGTACGGCACTGAGAGCACAGCACACGGCCAAGTGGCGTTTGTTTCTGCTCTTCAGTCCATCATTCAACAGTATTTCCCATGTATAGTGGGGACAGGCAGTTAATGTTCCTCCTCAGGGAGCTTTGGTCACGTGGGGCAAGAGGGGACAGACATTTCTCACAACACACTCATATATAGATAATTATGGTGCGTAACAAGCGCTCAGAAAGACAAGAACAGGTCCCATGAGAGAGAATAATGTTGTGTGTGTGTGTGTGTGTGTGTGATTCCGTTAGAATGGGGGAGTCAGAGAAGGCCTATGTGAGAGCGTGGCCTTTAAGATGAGAGCAGGAGTCAGTGGAAGAGTGGAGGAGCTTTTGAGGCAAAGGGAATAGCAGGTACAAAGGCACTGAGGTTGGAAGGGGTCCGGTCTGGCAAGTTTAAGAAACTGCAGGAGGTCCGTGAGCCTGGCCCAGAGTGACGGGCAAGGCGGGGAGTGGGGGCGGGTGAGGGTGGAGAGGCCTGCTGGGAGGTCACCAGGACCTAGTAGCATGCCACTGGGAGGCCACTGGAAAGCTCCAAGCAGGATAGGGCATGAAATGCACC
Organism: Mirza zaza; assembly: GCA_008750895.1. Taxonomy (NCBI): domain Eukaryota; kingdom Metazoa; phylum Chordata; class Mammalia; order Primates; family Cheirogaleidae; genus Mirza; species Mirza zaza. The sequence continues at coordinate 30,089 of VSMD01108619.1, forward strand.
TTTCATGACCTCTGACCTGTTTGTGTGCTCAGGGCTCAGGCCACAGAATCCCTTGCTTCTCCTATGCTTGCTCCCTGGGGAACTCGTCAGCTCCCAAATGTGTCTCCAGCTCTGTCCTTGCACCTGAACTTGACCCATGTGGCCCCCTCTCAGTCTGCCAGGCTCCTCCACCTTAAGGTGAGCAGATCCAGACTCCCGACCACCCCCTCAGCCTCCCCCTCAGTAAAAGGCCCCACCATCCTCGGGGTCAGAAACGCTGGGCCAGGCTCCACTGCCTCCTCTGACTCTCCCCGTCCTGCGTGTCGTGTTGGCAGCTCCTGCTGGCTTGCCTTAAGTTGTCTCCAGGGCCCAGCGCCCTCCCTCCCTGGGTTATTGAAAAGCCCTCGCAAGCTCTTGCCCCCCAGCGAGACCCCCCCCCCCAGCAGCCAGAGCAACCTGTGAAATGTAGTTTGAATTCCTCCTCACCCATCACACTCTAAGTACACCCCAAACCCCTGGCCCAGCCCCCGCGTTGCTCCATTCTCCGTGCCTTCCCTACCCCCTTCCTTACCCTGCCACTTGGGTCTCCCTGCTCTGCCCAAACCTGGCACCTCCTTCTCCTCCCTGACTCTGCCGAGCTTTGCTGAGCGAAGTTGTCTTCACAGAAAAGCACTCTGACCTCCCGCCTCCCACAGCAGCCACCGCGTCGCTGCAGCCTCAGGCTCCCTTTCTCCTCCCAGACCTCAGCAGTCCCCGCATTAGTCACCGCGCTCTGCCCGGGGAGAACGGAAGCGCTGTGCGAGTAGGGACTTTGCTGTTTTCTACCGAACTTCCAATGCCTGAAACAGTGCCTGGCACATGGAGGATGTTCTATAAATCTTATACTTATCAAATGAATGAATGAATGAATGGAGCAAATGGCCTTGGAATTCTAAGCGCTGCTAGGAGGACAAAGACCTCACTTTGTTTTATTGAGCGGGAGGCCAATCAGGGGCTGCTGGCAGTTTGGGTTTCTGGACGTGGAGAGTTACTTTGGAACAGGCTCCATTTGCTTTGTCTTCCCCCCAGGCAGGGCCCTTTAGCTACACACAAGCAAGCCCAACCTGTAAGGCTGGTGGCAGGGGCCCCCTCCCCTCCCTAGATGGAAAAAGAAAACACTTAGTGACCTGACCCGCCAAGGACAAACTGCCAGGACCCACTGAGAGGAACCACACCCAGATGTCCACCTGGATTCCACAAATACCTCCAGCCCCTCCTATTTCTCAACGACCATCCAAGGTCACAATAGAGAATCCCCAGCTCTTCCCCTCACAAGTCCCTAGCCCCGCCCAAAGGGTATAAAAGGCCTCAGCCCCTTCAAACTGTGGCGACTTCCGGGGCCCCCCTCTCTTGGGGCCCCGGAACCTCGTCCACGAGTGTATAATAAAGCCACGTGGTTTGGCCCCCACTCTTTCTCTGTCTGTCTTTTCTTTTCACCACCACCGAAAAACCTTACACAACCCACTCCCACATGTCCCCCAAGGAAACTGAACAGGCACCACAAATCGGAATGCAGATGCCGCAGTTCGGATGTTAAGTGTGCTGTGCAGTCATGTAAACTGGCAGCAGCCTGGCCTGGCTGCGCCCTTGCAGCACTAGAGAAATGCCTTTCCCTAAGTGCACATGGAGGCTGACCTGCGGCTGTCCCAACATGGTGTCACTTTGAAGTTTAATAACCCAGACTCTGGGAAATGATTGCTTTTCCTGGGCTCAGAGCCAGGCCCATTCATTCATTCACTCATTGAACAAGGTAGCACTGAGCACCTGGTGTGGGCCGGGCACTATGTGCCAGAGTGCGCAGAGCGGACACAGACCCCAAGGGAAGGAAATTGCTTGGGTCTTGGGCTGGGAGGTGGGGGCGTGGGGACAGGATACTCTCTAAGTCCAGGAAGGTGAAGAGACCTGGAGATTTGGGGAGGAAGAAGGTTGTGGAATCAGGCCTTGGACTTGTGGAATCAGTGAGGGGCCACAAGAAGGGTGGGACTGTGGGATCTGAGAGTCCCAGGAGCAACTGCTGCTGTAGGGCATGTCACATACTCTCAGGACTCTCTCGATCGTCTCCAGAACTTCAATAACACATGTGCTGGGCTTCCAGCTGCACACTGGTGCAGGGAGTGGGTGAAATAGAGAAGGTGGTTACCAGACAGTGAGAGGTGAGTGGAGCAGCAAACGTTAGAGAGGAGGATGCCAGCAGGTGGGAGTGACAGGTGGATGTCCTAAAGATCTCCAACAGAACACCCAGAGTGCTCCATAAAAGAAGAAAAAAAAAAAGATTCTGTTTAAATGCATAGCTGTGTTTGTAAAATGAATGAATGAGTGCAAGGAAAACCTTTAGGGTGTCAAACATAAAGAGGGTTCTGGAAGCCTGAGTGTCCGGGACTCTGAAGCCGCAGGGACTTCTCAGGTCATTTGGTCATCTCCACGAGCCAGATATGAGTTTCTCAACAGCGGCACGGCCGACACTGGGGCTGGCTGCTGCATTGTGAGGGCTGTCCTGTGCATCGCAGGGTGTCCAGAGCAGCTCTGGCCTCTACCCGCCAGATGCCAGCAGCACTTCCCTCCCTGTGTGACAACCGAAATTGTTGCCAGACCTTGCCAAGTATCTCCTGGGGGACAAAGTGGTCCAGGTGGCGAGCCACTGCCTTGGAGGCTTGAGTGTGAAGGGCCCCACAGGGAAGGAGACAGGCTGTGGGCCGTTGTGGGGAACTGTAATTGAGAGCGTCACAAACAATCCAGAACTCTCAGAAGGCTATGTTTTTTGTGGAAGGATAGAGAGAGAGAAAAAATCCACTCAGTGTCAATGAGAAATAAGAACGATTTGTCTGTTTCAGCATGTGCTGTAGGTAGGGAAAAAAGCCTTCTTTGAATTTGTAATCACAAGCCTGCCCACACAAGGTTTAGGTAAACATTTGCGTTATGTGTATACCCAGGAAACTCTAAGTGGTGCAACTGACTACAAGTGTGTTGGTAGCACTTAGTCACCTGGCTGGCAGAAGCAAACACAGATTCTACTGGGAGGGATACACCTTCAACTTCGGCTGTACAGGATTCCCACAGACAGAGTAGCTAAGCTTGAGTTTACAAAACAAAATTACAAAGCACACAAGAAAACAAGAGATCACAAGTGAGTTAGTAAAAACAATAAATGGCAAAATTAGACCTTCAAGACTTAGGTTATTGAAATTATCAGATCCAGAATATTTTTTAAAAAAATATCATGCTTAAAATGCTTAAAGAAAGAAAGATGCTATCAGGAGAACCAGGCAAATATGAAAATGAAGAAAGAGACTCAGAAATGAAAATGATAATGTTGAAATTTAAAACCCAATGGATGTGTTAAAGACATATTAGATACAGTTGAAGAGCTAGTTAGTGAACTGGAAAATAGATATGAAGAAATCATTAGCTATAATGTAGCACAGAGAGAAAAATATGAACAAGAGGAAAACAGACATGGAATATAGGATAAGGAGTTTAACAAATGTCATTTAGGAATTCTAGAGATAACTGACAGAATTGGGAGAGGCCATAATCAACAATATGTTGATTAGGATTTTTTCAGAAATGATAAAGAAGACAAATCCTGGGAAGGAAGCATAAAGAATTCTTAGCAGAGTAAATAATGAGAAACCCAGACCTAAAAACATCGTTGTGAAAGTGAAGAAACCCCAAAATGTCTTAAATGCAGCTGGGTAGAAAAACATCAGATTCCAAGTCACTCCAGGATGGATCTGTGGGACATGAACACTGTCCTTGGGATACTCAGAAATACCCTGGGGGAAGGGACCTTGGGAGAAATGCTGGACTACTGCCAGCATGAGCAGGCTCAGACCATTGTTATTAAGATATTTAAAAAATATTATCTTACTATTCTCTCAGGCTAGGCCTGCTGGTTTCACTGCCCAGCGCTGCTGGTATGTGGGGGCACACTCAGTAACCTCTGGCCCAGGAGCTGTGGGAGGTCCCCTTTGCCTGGAGAGAGTTGGGGCTGCCTCGGCAGCACCGCCTGGCTAGCGTGGGGAGGGCAGAGGCGGCCGCCGGGAGTAAGCCCTGGGCGCTGGCTCTGGAACTCCAGGCTTGCTTGGGGCCACTGCCCTCAAGGGACTCTGGAGGACACTAAGGGCGACCTTTCCAGCCACAAAGGCTTGGAGGCGGCGATGGGCTGTAAGAGGAAGCTGGAAATGGCAGGATAGGGAAAGGTGGGGTGGAGCTGGGGTGCGGGCAGGAAATTGTGGAGGACAGGGGAGAGGCTGAGAAGGGGAGGGTGCTGAGAGGAATCTCAGGGACACCCCTACTTCTGGGTGAAGACAGCACCCCCACTGCATGCATACACACCCCCTTCTCCATTCTTCCTATGAATTTCTCACCAAACAAGCTTCATTAATTGTCTAATAACCGGATTAATTAAGGACGCTGAAAGTAAACAGCAAGAAGGTAATTTGATCCTGATTACTGTGTAATTGTGGGAGGATGAACTCATCTGCATATGCAAAGAAGGCTCCAAATAGAGAGCATGGCAACGGAAGGAAGGACTTGTGTACCTGACCCCCACTCCGGCCTAGCCCTCCAGCCTCCTCCAGACCCCGCCTCAGCCTCTCTCAGAGGCGGCCCCAGCCCCACCCTCCGGCCCTCGCGGCTCCTGCGGCTCCACGTCCAGCCTTGGCCCAGCCTGAGCGACCTTGGCCACGCGCCTCTCTTCCGTAAGACCCCATTCTCGGTTTCTCGGTCTGAAAAATGGGCTCAAATTACACTTGCCCGTAGTCAGGGACAGGACGACCTAAGAGCGAATGAGTGCGTCTTCCAAGGCCCCTTAGAGTGCCGCCTGCGGGGAGCCTCGCGGGCACTGGCTTCCCTCTGGCCCAATGTGCCCGTTTCTGTGGAAGAGCAGGCCGCCGGCTGAGGCCAGGGGCCCGGAGGCCGGGCTGAGGCCAGGGGCCCGGAGGCCGCCGGCTGAGGCCAGGGGCCCGGAGGCCGCCGGCTGAGGCCAGGGGCCCGGAGGCCGCCGGCTGAGGCCAGGGGCCCGGAGGCCGCCGGCTGAGGCCAGGGGCCCGGAGGCCGCCGGCTGAGGCCAGGGGCCCGGAGGCCGCCGGCTGAGGCCAGGGGCCCGGAGGCCGCCGGCTGAGGCCAGGGGCCCGGAGGCCGCCGGCTGAGGCCAGGGGCCCGGAGGCCGCCGGCTGAGGCCAGGGGCCCGGAGGCCGCCGGCTGAGGCCAGGGGCCCGGAGGCCGCCGGCTGAGGCCAGGGGCCCGGAGGCCGCCGGCTGAGGCCAGGGGCCCGGAGGCCGGGCTGAGGCCAGGGGCCCGGAGGCCGGGCTGCGCTGGCGGGTGCCGGGCGGGGGCGCCCCCCCCCCAGACGCCGGTTGTTGCCTTACGGCGGCCGCCTCGCCCCTGAACTCAATTTGCGTTTGCAGAGCAGCTAATAGACGCGTTAAAAAATCCATTTTCGCTCGGGATTGAATCTGACTGGAACAAGATCAATCCGCGGAGGCTCTGCCCCCCCCGCGTCGCCATGGAGACCGCGGAAGCAGCCCCGCCCTGCGGCTCCCAGGCGCCCAGCCAGCTGCCCCGGGTCGGGGGTCGGGGGTCGTGGTCCTGGCCCCGTCCACACCCGCGCGGGTTAGCTCGCCTCTACCCAGCACGCAACCCCTTCCAGGAGAAGTGTGCAAACCAATGTGTTGGGGGTGCGGTGGGAGACCGCTTGATTTATCCATTGAACCGCACCCCAAGTTTTTCGGTTTTGTTTTGTTTTTTTGAGACAGAGTCCCACTCCGTTGCCCAGGCTAGAGTGCCGCGGCGTCAGCCTAGCTCACAGCAACCTCAACCTCCTGGATTCAAGTGATCCTCCTGCCTCAGCCTCCCGAGTAGCTGGGACTACAGGCATGCGCCACCATGCCCCGCTAATTTTTTCTATATATTTTTAGTTTGCCAATTAATTTCTTTCTATTTATAGTAGAGACAGGGTCTCGCTCTTGCTCAGGCTTAGTTTCGAACTCCTGACCTTGAGCAATCCGCCCGCCTGGTCCTCCCAGAGTGCTAGGATGACAGGTGTGGGCCACCTCCCCCGGCCCAGCACCCCAAGTTTTATCCCAAACCACCGCCCACCTGCCAGCCAGCTGTGGCAGTTGCTTGGCCCTTGGGCCCGGGATTCAAATCCGGACTTCTGTCCCCTTCTTGCTATGAGACTAGAGCAAGTCGCTTCCCACTTCTGGTCCCCACCGGTCCTGGGTAAGAGTGGTACTAACACCTCTCTGCAGGACTGGGGTGGGCGGGAGACTGTGACAGCAGAGAAGGAGTTTCAGCCCTGCACTGCCTGGGGAGACAGGCTTACACGTTTGCAGACTGTGTGCCAGCCCCTTCCCTGCACTCTCCCTGACAGCCGGGAGGCTCGGGCTGTGGTCTCGGTGAGGCCAGAGACTGGTCTGCTGTCCATGGCATCCTGGGGCCCAGCAGGCTCTGGTGACAGGGCATCCTGCACAAATGCTTGACTATTCAGTGATGGAAGGGGGACTCCACGCTGTAGCCTGGCAGAAATTGGAAACTAGGCCAGCCTGGCTGCTTGGGTCTGAATCTTGTCCCCATCATTTACTAGCTGTGTGATCTGGGGCATGTTAATTAACATCTTTGTGTCTCAGTTATTTCATCTGTAAAAGGGCGGTAAGAATTGTACCGACCTCTTGGTGCCATTGTGGAGATTAAATGACTTGAGCACATAAAGTGCTGAGAACAGGGCAGGCACACTGTGAGTCTTCAAGAAAGTCCGCTCTTACTCCTCGCGTTCATGCTGTGGTTTTAGGGGAAAGGGACAGGCCCTGGCCCCAGCCTTCGTCTCTCCTTTCCCTCTCTCCCCTGAGAACAGCCTGCTGCTGGCCTCCTGTAGCTTCTCCTTCCAGGTTCTCTTCGGCCAAAGCACAGGTGGGCAGAAGTCGCCAGGGTTTCCTTCTGAGTTCTAGAGTTAGGGGAACAGAACGTGTGTGGGGGCAGGGACGTCACACCTCGTTCCACCCACAGCTGCTCTCTGGCCTCCTCGCTGCCATGCCTGCAGCCCCCTTGTGCCCTGGCCCTGCCCTCAGGTCCTCTCGCTGCCTCTGGAGTCCCTGCTTCTGCTCTGGTCTCCAGAGGGGCCCTTCGTAGGCATATGGGGCTGGGGGCAGAGGGCGTGGGAAGGGGGATGATGGACTTGATCTGGAGCTGGAAGGACCTGGGGTGCCCAGGCCAGCACCCCGGTGGCAGTGGCCTCCTTAGCAGGCACTGCGATTTTGTGTAACTCAGGCTGGCATGGCAACTGCCCAGTGTGCCTCCTGGATAAAATGTCATTGAAGGTTCAGGAAGGTGCTTGGCTCCCAGAGTCTCCCCAAGCCCACTGGGGCTGTCCCGGGCTCTGAATGCAGCAGTGGGTCCCCACGCCCTGCCTGCACAGGAAGCGCAGTCCCCCGCCACCCCCGCCAACCCTGCCCCTCCCCTTTCGCCTCCTCTCTCAGCCATCCCCTTCCCTCTGGAGCCCACTATGGGACCAGGCTGTTTGTAGGGACAAAGATGCAGAGATGGGGACTCTCTCAGTACTTCCAGCAGGGGGTGGGGAGTTACTGATCCCATGTGAAGTGAACATTGAAACACCCAGTGTTTTTAATGGATTTGGAGATCTGGCTTTGAGTCCTGGGTCCACTCTTGGCAAGTTAGTTCAATTCCCTGGGCCTTGGTTTTCCTACCGGTAAAATGGATATGTAAACGGCAGTGACAGGAATAATGACGGCGCCCGTGAGGGGTCCCTGAGAGGGTACAATGAAGTCTTGAAAACTCCTGTGAACCAGTTAGGTCTTCCCTTTTGGACTGGGAGGACAGAACTGGTCTTCTTCCTCATGTGTCTGCAGAGCCTAGCAAACACCAGGTGCTTGATAATGTGAATGGATTTGAACACCCAGAGGCTCCAGGGACCCCTGGCTGGAATTCACGTGGGAGGCAAAGAGAAGCCAAGGTGTTCCGCCAAGAGGAAAGGGTGGTGGAGAGAGAATTCAAGAGGATGTTAAAGAAATCATGACTTTCATATAAATATAAATGAATACGTGTCAAAGACTTTAACTTATTATTTAATGAGGGAACTGGTAAGATGTTACAACCAGTCAAAGGAGAATCCAAAGAGCAGATCCACATATAGGCCACCAGGAAATGAAGTTGCAAACAGATGAAAAATTGGTAATATCCACAGATCAGTAATCAATTACACCCCAATCAGACAAAATTCATCTGCATTTTTATGGACAAGAATCCTTGCTTTGCCACCCATTTTGTACAGCTTACAGAGTTGTATTGTAAACTGGCTCAGAGGCAAGGAAAGGCAGAGAGAGGCCCCTAGAGGATCAGATAACCCAGAGCTGTGCGGTGGACAGAGCACATAGTCTCTCTCCTGTTTCAAAGTCTTTCACCATTTTTCATGGGGAGGGAGGTGAGAGGGCCACGGGCTGAGGACTCATCAAAAGCACGTACTTTTACCCGCGCTGCGTGGGCTTCCCTGAGCTGTGGTGCTCCGTGGGGAGGGCACCTGAGCCCTAGCATTCGTAGCTTCTCTCCTTTCTTTTTAATTCTAATTTTTTAAAATTGAGATATAACATACTAACAGTAAAGTGCATATATATTAAGTCTACTGCCCAATGAATTTTTTCATACATCTACACTCACGTAACTGTTATTGAAATCAAGGTGTAGAACATTTCCAGAACTGTAGAGGGTTCCCTTTACGCCCCCTCCTAGTTAATAAATAACCTCCCTAAAGGGTAACCACTTCTCTTACTTCCATCACCATAGATTATTTTTGTGTTTTTTGAACTTCAAATAAATTGAATGATATAGTAGATACTATTTTGTGTCTGGATTATTTTGGTATAATATTTGTGAGATTAAATCATGTTGTCCATACATCAGTAATTTATTTTTATTGACAAATGGTATTCCATTGTATGATTGTACCACAACTCATTTATTCTTTCTCCCTTTGATATGCATTTAAGCTTTTTCCAGTTTGGGGCCATTCTGAATAAAGCTGCTATGAATATTCTTGCGTATGTCTTATTGTAAACATATTTTTAAAATTTCTCTTAAATTCTCTTTTTAATTTCTCTTGCCTAGGAGTGGAATTGCTGGGTCATAGGTTTGACATATGCTTAGGCTTAGCAGATAGAGCCAAATGGTTTTCAAAGTGGTTGTATCAATGAGTATAGCAGTGTAAGAGAGTTCCACTTGCCCTACGTCTTCACCCATGTTAGGTGGTGTCAGTCTTTTTCATTTCAGCCATTCTAGTGGGTGTATTGTGATATCTTATTTTGGTCTTGATTTGCATTTTCCTGGTGAAATGCATTTACTGGTGGTGAATGAGGTTGATTATCTTTCATAGCTTGTTGAAAATTTGGCTATCTTCCTTTTTGATGTGCCTGTTGATGTCTTTATCCTTTCTTGTTTGATTTGTAGGAAATCTATATATTTTGGCTATGAATTTTTTGTTGGATGCACATATGGGTAAATATCTTTTCTCACTTTGTGGATTGCCTTTTTACTCTCTTAATGGTGTCTTTTGGTGAACAGATATTTCAAATTTCAATGAAATCCAATTTATCAATTGTTTCCTCTGTAGTGTTTTGTTTGTGTTATGTTTAAGAAATATTTGCTGAGAGATTAATCAAGATGGCGGACGAGAAACACCGCCAGATACAGTGTCTCTGCAGAAAAGACAGATTCTAGGAGAAATCAAAAGAAAGAAGCAAGCAGATGAGCACACATTGGAGGAAGGTCAGAAGGAGGGGTACCTAAGACCACGGGAGACTCCACGGGAGGAGGCTACGGAGGAGAACTGGAAGCAGAGACCTCCGGAGCAGCCCGGAGACCAGCGGCAAGGGTAGGTGGAGTGGTTAACTCTCCCCTCCCTTGCATCCCGGACTGCTGGTGGGCGCCCCAGGGGGTGGAGAGACCTGCGGACACCAGCCCAGAGACGGCCACCGCCAGCGAGCAGTAAGCCTGTAGCAGATGCGGCACCAGGCTCCCAAATCCTTCAGGGCACCTCCGTGTGCACAGACCTGAACCGCGAGGCAGGTGCCATATTGCCTCCTTCTCCCCTCCCCTGACCCTATCTGCGGCTGCCGAGAGACACAATATAGCCATCAGCCAGAGGCACCTCCAGGGAATGGGACCTTCCCTTTTGGGGCCCCACAGCTGACTGAGGGGAACTCAGATGGTGAGCTCCCCACCCACCAGCCCTCCCAGGTGCTGCTGGCACGGTGATCCCAGGAGAACGGGGCAGACCCTGAAGCTGAGAGACATATACCTAGCTTGGGCTCCCCGAGGGTGAATTGGGACTGGCACTCCTCTCCCTGGTGGGGTTAAGGATTGAACTCCGGGGCCCAGAGGTCAGACCTGCAGACCAGATCCCGTGCACCCAGGTCTTGCATTGCCCGGGACACAGAGGGATATGCATGAACAGCCTACTGAGGTGTGTGTGCTTTCAGGGGCAGATCAGCGTCCTTGAGGGGAACCATCCTCCCAAAGGGAGGCTGTGCGCCCAGCCCAGGTGGCATTTCTGCGCAGGGAACCTCCTCGCCGGCATCATAGTCAGGGGAGGCCTGGTGGCGTGAGGTCTGGCCTGCTGGCAGAGGCCCAGGAGTAGCTGCGGAGTTGGGGACGGTGGAAAGAAGTGAGGCCCGCTCCAGACTGCGGGTCTCAGACAGCCCCACCCCCACATGCAGACTTTCTGGCTGAGCAGGGCCATTCCAGCCCCTCCCTGACAGCTTTTCCCAGAAGCAGAGAACAGAACTTTGACCCCTGCTAAGGCATTGGTGGTGCCTGAGGGTGGGCTTACCCAACTCAGCTCCGCCCAGAATCACTCCCAGACCAGCCCTCACTGAGGCGGAGAAAAGGACACACCTGGAAGTCCCAGAGCCCCACTGACCACCTGAGACACTAGAATGCCTCTCCAGGGTAACAAGAACTGGATACAAGACCCAAAAGAAACAGTGCAGCCTGTTCCTCTGAGCAAGCGCCACCTACTGACAGGGAGAACATTCTGCACACCCTTTTCATGGCACAAACTGACTCATCATACAGGGTGTGGTTGAATCTCACCCACAAACACCACCTACCGGCTCAGAGACTAAACAAGGCGTGTCAATACCCAAACGAAAACCTAAAGGAAAGAAGCAACAACTGATCCAGATGGGAAGAAATCAGCAAAGGAACTCCGGAAATATGAAGAACCAAACAGAAACCACACCCCCAAAAAGGAGCCCCAGCCCCTTAGAAATGGACACCAATCAAAATCAGGCAACCAAAATGACAGAAGAGGAATTTTGAATGTGGATCGTAAGAAAATTCAACGACCTGCAAGAACAACTGGATACACAAAAGAATACACAAAGAATACACAAAAAGACTCCAGGACCTAGAACAAAAATTCACTAATGAAATTGAAACAATGAAGAAAAGTTTAACCAAACTCCTGGAAATGAAGAATTAATTAGGGAACTACAAAACACAGTGGAACGCCTCAAGAACAGGGTAGATCAAACAGAAGAAAGAATCTCAGATATTGAAGATAACACCTTTCAATTAAATAAATCAGTCCCAGAGATAGAGCAGAGAAACAAGAGAAAAGAGCAAAGCCTACAAGAGATGTGGGATTATGTGAAGAAACCTAATGTGAGGGTCATAGGGTTACCAGAAGGGGAAGAAGACAACACTCAAGGGTTGGACAAGCTATTTGAAGATATAATAGAGGAAAATTTCCCAGTCCTTGCTGAAAATCTCCAGATACAAGTTCAAGAAGCTCGAAGGACCCCTGGGAGATTCAGTGCAAACAGGAAGACTTCACAACATGCAGTCATCAGACTGACAAAAGTATCAACTAAAGAGGCCCCTCTAAGAGCTGTAAGATGAAAAAAGCAAGTAACATACAAAGGAAAGCCAATCCGAATAATGCCAGACTTCTCTACTGAGACTTTATAAGCAAGGAGAGACTGGGGCCCCATTCTCACTCTTCTGAAACAGAACAATGCCCAGCCTAGAATCTTATTCCCTGCAAAACTAAGTTTTGTATATGAAGGAGAAATCAAGACATTCTCAGACAAGCAAAGACTGAGGGAATTCACCAAGACAAGACCAGCCCTCCAAGAAGTACTCAAAACAGTGTTACCCACAGATCAGCACAATAAACACTCACGAATGTAAATCTACTCAAAGCTAAAGATCAAAGCCCAGATACCACAATGGCTCAAGAGAGAAAACAAAGCAACAAAGTTCAACCCAACATAACAAACAGAAATCTGTCCCACGTATCAGTTATCTCAAAAAATGTGAATGGCTTGAACTCCCCACTCAAGAGACATAGGCTGACCGAATGGATAAAAAAAACACAAGCCAAGTATCTGCTGCCTTCAGGAAACACATCTAACCTGCAATGACGCAGTTAGACTAAAGGTAAAGGGGTGGAGAACAGTATTTCAAGCAAACGGAAGCCAAAAGAAAGCTGGTGTGGCGGTGCTGATTACAGATAACCTAGTTTTTAAATCAACAAAAGTAATAAAAGGCAAAGAAGGTCACTAATGGTGAAGGGTACAGTTCAACAAGAAGACATAACAATTCTAAATATATATGCACCCAACCTCGGTGCACCCAGATTCATAAAGCAAACTCTACTTGATCTAAACAAATGGATAAACAACAACGCCATAGTAGTCGGAGACTTTAACACCCCACTGACAGCACAGGACAGATCCTCCAAACAGAAAATCAACAAAGAAATAATGGACTTAAACAGAGCTCTAGAACAAATGGGCCTGACTAACATTTATAGGACATTCCACCCCCAAACCACTGAATATACATTCTTCTCGTCAGCTCATGGGTCATTCTCTAAGAGTGACCATATCCTGGGACACAAAGAACATCTCAAAAAATTTAAAAAAAAAAGATATTATACCATGTATCTTTTAAGACCAGAATGGAATAAATGTAGAAATCAATCCTAACAGGAGTTCTCATTTCTACACAAAGTCATGGAAACTAAACAACCTTCTGCTGAATGATCACTTCATAAATGAGGAAATCAAGATAGAAATCAAAAGATTCTTTGAACTAAATGACAAAGGTGACACAAGTTACCAAAACCTGTGGGACACAGCTAAAGCAGTCCTGAGAGGAGTTTATTTCCATAAATGCCTATATCCAAAAGTCGAAAAGATCACAAATAGACAACCTAATGACTCGTCTCAAAGAGCTGGAAAAAGAAGAGCAGACCAACCCCAAACCCAGCAGAAGAAGTGAAATCATTAAGATCAAATCAGAACTAAACGAAATTGACAACAGGGAAACTATACGGAAAATTAATAAAACAAAAAGTTCGTTCTTCGAAAAAATAAACAAAATTGACACACCATTGGCTAGACTAACGAGAAGCAGTAAAGAAAAATCTCTAATAAGCTCCATCAGGAACACTAAAGGAGAAATTACAACTGATGCCACGGAGATACAAGATATAATTTATGAATACTACAAAAACCACTATGCACACAAACTGGAAAATGTGGAGGAAATGGACAATTTCTTAGAAACACACAGCCTCCCTAGGCTCAACCAGGAAGAAACAGAATTCCTGAACAGACCAATATCAAGTACTGAAATTGAAACAGCAATAAAAAACCTTCCTAAAAAGAAAAGTCCTGGACCAGATGGTTTCACACCCGAATTTTACTACACCTACAAAGAAGAACTGGTGCCTATCCTGCAGAAATTATTCCACAACATTGAGAAGGATGGAAGCCTCTCCAACATATTTTATGAAGCAAACATAACCCTGATACCAAAACCAGGAAAGTATGCAACAAAAAAAGAAAACTATAGACCAATATCCCTTATGAATATAGATGCAAAAATTCTCAACAAAATCCTAGCCAATCGAATCCAGGTGCTTGTCAAGAAAATAATCCATCACAACCAAGTGGGTTCATCCCAGGGATGCAGGGATGGTTCAACATACGCAAATCTATAAATGTAATTCACCGTATAAACAGAAGCAAAAACAAAGACCATATGATCCTCTCAATAGACACAGAAAAAGCATTTGACAAAATTCAACACCCTTTTATGATAAGAATGCTCAACAAAATAGGCATAGACTGGGCCTACCTAAAAATGATACAAGCCATATATGATAAACCCACAGCCAATATCATACTGAATGAGGAAAAATTGAAAGCATTCCCACTTAGAACTGGAAGAAGACAAGGTTGCCCACTATCTCCACTTCTGTTCAACATAGTGCTGGAAGTCCTCGCTACAGCAATAACACAAGAGAGCGGAATTAAGGGCGTCCAAATGGGAGCAGAAGATATCACACTCTCACTCTTTGCTGATGACATGGTATTATACCTAGAAAACCCCAAGGATTCAACCAAGAGACTCCTTGAATTGATAAATGAATTTGGTAAAGTCTCAGGATGCAAAATCAATACACAGAAATCAGAGGCATTCATATACGCCAACAACAGTACAAGTGAGAACCAAATCAAAGACTCAATTCCCTTCAAAATAGCAATAAAAAAAATAAAGTACCTTGGAATATATTTAACTAAGAGGTAAAAGACCTCTACAGGGAGAATTATGAAACACTGAAGAAGGAAATAGCAGAGGACGTAAACAGATGGAAGAACATACCATGCTCGTGGGTTGGCAGAATCAACATTGTTAAAATGTCTATACTATCCAAAGTGACCTACAAAGTCAATGCAATCCCTATCAAAATACCATCATCATTTTTCACAGATATAGAAAAAATAATTTTACGCTTCGTATGGAACCAGAGAAGACCCCGTATAGCAAAATCAATCCTAGGCAATAAAAACAAAATAGGAGGTATCAATTTACCAGACTTCAAAGTATACTACAAGGCTATAGTCATTAAAACAGCTTTTTACTGGCACAGGAACAGGGACATTGACCAGTGGGACAGAACAGAGAACCCAGATATAAAACCATCCTCATTATAGCCAACTAATCTTCAACAAAGCAGACAAAAACATACACTGGGGAAAAGAATCCTTATTCAATAAATGGTGCTGGGAAAACTGGATAGCCACATGTAGAAGACTGAAACAAGACCCACACCTTTCATGTCTCACAAAAATCAACTCACACTGGGTAACAGACTTGAACCTTAGGTGTGAAACTATCAGAATTCTAGAGGAAAATGTTGGAAATACTCTTCTAGACATTGGCCTAGGAAAAGAATTTATGAAGAAGACCCCAAAGGCAATCACAGCAGCAACAAAAATAAACAAATTTGACCTGATCAAATTAAAAAGCTTCTGCACAGCCAAAGAAACTGTCAAGAGAGCAAACAGACAACCCACAGAATGGGAGAAAATTTTTGCAAGCTACACATCTGATAAAGGGCTGTTAACTAGAATCTGTTTAGAACTCAGGAAAATCAGCAAGAAAAAAATCAAACAACCCTATCATAAAATGGGCAAAGGACATGAACAGAAACTTCTCAAAAGAAGACAGAATAATGGCCAACAAATGAAAAAATGTTCAACATCTCTAATCATCAGGGAAATGCAAATCAAAACCACAATGAGATATCACTTAACTCCAGTGAGAATGGCCTTTATCAGAAAGTCCGCAAACAATAAATGCTGGCGTGGATGCAGAGAGATAGGAACACTCCTACACTGCTGGTAGGACTGCAAACTAGTTCAACCTCTGTGGAAAGCAATATGGAGATACCTCAAAGGGATGCAAGTAGATCTACCATTTGACCCAGCAATTCCACTACTGGGCATCTACCCAAAAGATCAAAAGTCACTTTATGAAAAAGACATCTGCACTTGAATGTTTATAGCAGCACAATTCACAATTGCAAAGCTGTGGAAACAACCCAAGTGCCCATCAATTCATGAGTGGATTAATAAAATGTGGTATATGTACACCATGGAGTACTACTCAGCTTTAAGAAACAATGGTGATAGAGCACCTCTTGTATATTCCTGGATAGAGCTGGAACCCATTCTACTAAGTGAAGTATCTCAAGAATGGAAAAACTAGCACCACATGTACTCACCAGCAAATTGGTATTAACG
>VSMD01108623.1:0-55400 GCA_008750895.1 Mirza zaza
AGGCCGCGCTCCGGGACGCACGGCCCCGAGGCCGTCAGACCCCGAGGCCGCGCTCCGGGACGCACGGGCCCCGAGGACGTCAGACCCAGAGGCCGCGCTCCAGGACGCACGGCCCCGAGGCCGTCAGACCCCGAGGCCGCGCTCCGGGACGCACGGGCCCGCGCGGACGTCAGACCCCGAGGCCGCGCTCCGGGACGCACGGCCCCGAGGACGTCAGACCCCGAGGCCGCGCTCCAGGACGCACGGCCCCGCGCGGACGTCAGACCCCGAGGCCGCGCTCCGGGACGCACGGGCCCGCGGGCCTCTGCTGCCCGCCCGAGGGAGCCGGCGGGCCTGTCCGTGTTTGTGCTGCCGTGTGCCCACCTGCTGCGCAGCCTGCTCTGGGAGGAAGGACCCAGGAGAGAGGACACTAAAGTCATGGAAATGGCACCAATGCTGGAGTATTTTCTAAAATACAATATTCTGTAATGATGGGAATGTTCTATACCTGTACTGTCCAATATGGTAGCCATCAGCCATGGCTGAGGCTGACTGAGAACTTTAAATCTGGCTAGTGTTACTGAGCAACTGAATTTTAATTTTATTTAATTTTAATTAATTAAAATTTAAATTTTAAATAGTCACATATAACTAGTGGCTACAGTGTTAGACAGGTGTAGTGGCTGGGGCACAGATTCCAAGTGGCCATGTCCCCTGACCTGGCAGACTAATCTCTCCATAGGGAGGGGCGAGATGGGAGAACTAGTTTAGGGCCGCCTGTAGGGCCATGCCCAGGAGTCCTCCTGTCCAGGTTATAAGTGGTCCTGTGGGGGACAGACGGCTGGAAGAAATTCTGTTCCACAATTCATTAAACAGTGATTTCATGCTCAGCTTGGGCAAGAGGCATTGCCCGATGCTGCGGAGATGAGCAAGGTGAGGTCCCACCCTCTCACGGCTCCATCTAGCCTCGCAGAGGCAGAGGCAAGACCCGTAAGTAAACTACGATAAACGCGCTAATTGAGAAGGTAGTGGGGGAGCAGGAGAGGAAACCATTTCCAACTGCCGTTTTGGAATGGGATGGGGCTGGAGGCAATGCCAGCAAGACGCCCGACATAAAGGCAGGAGTCCAGACGACGCAGCCCTGTCCGGGGAGGGTAGCCAGAGTTAAGCGGTGCTGGAGAGGCTTGTGCAGGCTCACCGTGGCCTTGAGGTATGGGCTGAGAAGGAGACTGGATGTTAGTCGACACGCAACAGGCAGCCACTGGAGCTTTTTGAGGAGAAGAGAGATGCAACCGAATCAGTACTTGAGAGAGAAAACTGTAGAGGGATGCAGAAGGAGTGGGGTGAGATAAGACTCAAGAGGCTAGGAGCAGGAGAGTCTGGAAGAAGGAAGAGGCGGAGGAAGGCATTATAACAGCCCAGGTGATAGACAGTGGCCTGACCTAAGACAGCATCAGCGGACGTATGGGAGAGCGCGAGCAGACAGGGCTGGGAGCAGCCGGATGTGGGAAACAGGAAGTGAAAGTTCCAGGTGGCTGAGAGTGGAACCTCTGGAATAGAAAGTGCAGTTCTGAAAAGAAAGTGTCTAAACTCCAATATATCACCAGTAAATCTATTCCTAGGTAATTGCTAAGTAGATAATTGTGGCTTGAAAATATGGCTAAATTTAGCTAATTCCTTTAACTGGAAAGTCTCTTTAATTTCATGCAATGTTAACTCTACAAAAGACCCACTCAGCTGCCCTCACCAGTTTCACACGAGGGACTCTTCTTCATTGGGAAGACATTTAGAGCATAGCACATGCTCCTTTTCTTTTTCTCTCTGCAGAGTTGTTTCCCTCGTGCTACCTAATCTGCAGTGGCCCGTAGCTCCTGAATTTTCACATCTCATTAATGTGCAAGACCATTCTTTACCCCAAGCACCATCTTGTTCTATCCAATTCACGGCATGGGGTTCTGCGCAAGCATTGTTTTAAGGTTTTCATCCCATGGTGTAGAGAGTATTTCCCAGCATGAGGGAATCAGATACACACCTTGAACATGCGTCCACTATAGCAATCGTATATGTACTAGCACTTCAGTCTGCCTCATTTTCAATTGAAACATGAAGGAGGATGGAGACAAAACAAAACAGAACCCCTACAGTAAGTAGTGATTTTATAAACTGCTCCTGTGGGCCAGGCGCGGTGACTCACGCCTGTAATGCTAGCACTCTGGGAGGCCGAGGCTGGAGGATTGCTTGAGCTCAAGAGTTCAAGACCAGCGTGAGCAACAGCAAGACTCTGTCTCTACTAAAATAGAAAAATTAGCCGTGTGTCATGGCATGCTCCTGTCCTAGCTAATCCAGAGGCTGAGGAAGGAGGATTGCTCAAGCCCAGAAGTTTGAGGTTGCTGTGAGCTACAATGACGCCACTGCACTCTACCGAGGGCAACAGAGTGAGACTCTGTCTCAATGAAAACCTCAGTAACTCAGGCCTCTCTAATCTGGGATCCTCATTCATGGTCCATCATCCTACCATTACCTCAGTCTATTACATTCTGGCGTGTGTCCCTAACACCCTGTTAAAACTATTACTAAGACCTATTACTAAAACTAAGACCAATGGGCTTCTAAATTTTCAGATCAGGTGTCCTTACCATTGAGCCTCATTTTTCAACAAGGTCAACTGATTTTCAGCAATGATGCCAAGACCATGCAATGGGGGAATGAATAGTCTTTTCAACAAATGGGGCTGGCACAGCTGGGTATCCACTCATAGAAGAATGAAATTGGATCCCTACCTCACATATAGAAATTAACTCAAAATTAATCAAAATTTAAATGTAAGAGCTGAAACTAAAACACTTCTAGAAGAAAACTTAGGTACAAATCTTCACAAACTGCCTTGGATTAGGTAATAGTTTCTTAGATATGACACCAAAACACAGGTTACAAAACAAAAAATAGGTAAGTTGGACTTCATCAAAATGATACGGTTTTGTGCTATAAAAGGCATTATCAAGAAAGTAAGGCTGGGTGTGGTGGCTCATGCCTGTAATCCCAGCACTTTGGGAGGTCAAGGTGAGAGGATTGTTTGAGGCCAGGAGTTTGAGACTTTGACTCTACAAAAAAATTAAAAAGTGAAAAGACCACTCACACAACGGGAGAATTTTTGTTTGTTTGTTTGTTTGTTTTTGAGACAGAGTCTTGCTCTGTTGCCTGGGCTAGAATGCAGTGGTATCATTATAGCTCACTCCAACCTCAAACTCCTCGGCTCAAATGATCCTCCTGCTGCAGCCTCCCAAGAAGCTGGGGCTACAAGTACGTGCCACCATGCCCGACTAATTTTTTCCTATTTGTTTAGTAGAAACAGGATCTTGGTCTTGCTCAGGTTGGTCTCGAACTCCTGACCTCAAGTGAGCCTCCCTGGCCTCCCAGAGTGCTAGGATTACAGGTGTGAGCCACCCCACCCAGCATGGGAGAAAATATTTGCAAATCATATGTCTGATAAGGTTCTAGTATGTAGAATATAGATAGGGCACTTACAATGCAATAATAAGACAACCCAATTAAAAATATACTATGGATTTTTTTTTTTGAGACAGAGTCTCACTTTGTTGCCCAGGCTAAAGTGAGTGCCCTGGCATCATCCTAGCTCACAGCAACCTCAATCTCCTAGGCTTAAGTCATCCTACTGCCTCTGTCTCCCAAGTAGCTGGGACTGCAGGCACGCACCACCATGCCCGGCTAATTTTTTTGTATATATATTTTTAGTTGGTCAATTAATTTCTTTCTATTTTTAGTAGAGACGGGGTCTCGCTCAGGCTGGTTTCGAACTCCTGACCTTGAGCAATCCTCCTGCCTCGGCCTCTCGGAGTGCTAGGATTACAGGCGTGAGCCACCGCGCCCGGCCTATACTATGGATTTTAATAGACATTTCTCCAATGAAGAGATATAAAAGGCCAATAAGCACATGAAAAGATGTTCAATATCATTATTCATTAGGGCAATGCAAATCAAAAACGAGATAACTACTTCTCAGGCTAAGATAGCTATAATCCAAAGACAGACAATAACAAGTGTTACTGAGGATGTGAAGAAATTAGAACCATCATATTTGCTAGTGGGAATGCAAAGTGATAACAGCTGTGTTGGAAAATAGTTTGGCAGTTTCTCAAAAAGTTCAACTTAGAGTTACTATGTGTTATGGGCTGAATTGCATACCTCCTCCCCAGAATTCATGTGTTGAAAGTCCTAACCCCCAGAACCTCAGAATGTGACTGTATTGGGAGATACGGCCTTTAAAGAGGTAATTAAGGCAAAATGAGGTCATATGGGTCCATCCTATATGATTGGTATCCTTATAAGGCTCCTCCCTGGAGCCTAGCTCGTAGCAGGTGTTTGACAACTATTGTTGATCAAATGTGTGACTGAACTCTCTACCAAGGAGTGGATCTGAAGCTTTCATACTCAAGTGTTACCTCCTGAAGGAAGCTTTCCCTGATTTAAAAGAGTTCCTAATAAGTCTGTCCTCCCTTCCCTTTCCTTATTTTGTTAATAACTCCTTGATTTGTTTGAGATTAGGACACAGACAGGAAGTTACGCCACATATGTGTGCACAAAGAGACATGATAATGTGAGGACACAGTGAGAAAGTGGCCATCTGCAAGCCGCGGAGAAAGGCCTCAGAAGAAAACAAATCTGTTGATACTTGATCTCAGACTTCCAGCCTCCAGAACTGTGAGAAAATAAACCTCTATTGTTTAAGTCGCCCAGTCTTGGTATTTGTTGTGGCAGCTTTCGCAAACAAATACACTATGTGACCCATAGTGTATTTCATGCAATTTCAGCAATTTCATGACTAGATATATATCCAAGAAAATTGAAAACATACAACCACACAAAAACTTATACATGAATGTTCATAGCAACATTATTTATAATAACCAAATCCAAATGTCCAAAATATCCATCAACTGAAGAATAGATAAATAAAATGTGGTATAGCCATACAACGGAACAGAAATAGATGAAGTACCAATAGATCTTACAGCATGGATAAACCTTGAAAACATTATGCTAAGTGATAGAAGCCAGACATGAAAGGCTATATATCATATGATTCCTTTTAAATGAAATGTCCAGAATAAGCAAATCTGTAGAGACAGAAAGTGGTTGCCAGGAGTTGGAGGTTGGAGAAAATGTTGACTGACTGCTAATGGGTAAGGGGTTTCTTTGGAGGGTGATGAAGTACTCTGGGGAATTAGATAGTGGTGACGGTTGCACAAATCGTACACTTAGAAAACAGAATTTTATGTTATGTAAGTTACAGCTCACTCAAAATAATCCGATGTGTCCCATATTGTCGATCTCAAGTAGAGAGGCAGTAAATATCCAATAGTTAAAAATATGGTCAAACAAATCTAGATTTGTATCCTAACATCAAGTGTCCCAACTTCTTGAATTTTTTTTTTTGACTTTTAATTTTGGTAAAATATCAGACTTAGAAATAATTTGTAGCAATAGTACAAAGAATTCCCAAATAGCCTCAAAGATGTTAACATTTTGTCATATTTGTTTTATCCTTTTTTCTCTCTCTCCATTGCACATACATTTTTCTGAGCAGTTTGTAAGTTGCAGACATCATGCCCCTTTATTGCTAAATACTTCAGTTATTAATACTATTTCCTAAAAATAAGGGCATTCTCTTACATAACCAGAAAATCAGGAAATTACAATTAATACTCTTATCGACTCTATAGATCTTATTCAGATTTTTCCAGCTGTCCAAATAATGTTTTTTTATGGCAAAAGAAAATCTTAGATCATGTATTATTATATTTAACGGTTATGTCTCTTCAGTCAACTTTAATCGGAAATGGTTCCTTCTGGGTTTTTTGTGTGTCTTTCATGACATTAATATTTTTGAAAAATATTGGTAATTTATTTTGTACAGTTTTTGGGTTTGCCTGGTATTTCCTTACGATTAAATTCAGATTAGGCGTTGTGGGCAGAAATTCCTCGGAATTCTCAGAGCATTATATCCAACAAGCACATGACATCAATTTGTTCCCTAACTGGTGATTTTAACTTTGATCTCTGGATAAGGATGTGTTTGCCAGTTTTCTCCATTGTAAGGAAACTATTTTTCTCTTTATAATTAAGAAGAATCTTGTAGGCGGCTACATGTTTCAGGTGCCACGCCTGAGTTCCTCATCTGCATAGTTGGAATAATAATAGTGCATCGTAGGCTGTTCATGCTGACTCCAGCTCACCTTCTCATCTGCCCTTGGCCCAGCCCTTCCTGTGCTCTCTGCCTAGCCAGGCTCCCAGCTTCTCCATCCTCAGCATCCAACTCCTTTCCCAGCAACCTGGGCTAAGTTGGTTCACACTAGCTACTGGAGAGCCCCAGCACTTTGGCTCTGATTGCCAATTGGGCACTTCCTGGGCTATGTTGTCTTTATGTAAATGCAGTGTCTTTTGGTATCCCTAAGGCTTGGTTCCAGGACCCTTGAAGATACCAAAATCCAGGGATGTTAAAGTCCCTAATATAACATAACGTATTTTTGTATATGGCTTGTGCAAATCCTCCCATACACTTTATATCATCTGTAGATACTTACAATACCTAATGCAATGTAAGTGCTACGTAGATAGATGTTATACTGTATTGTTTAGGGATTAATAACAAAAATAGTCTCTACATATTCAGTACAGATCCAATATTTTTTTCAAATATTTTCAATCCCTGGTTGGTTGAATCCACGGACGTGGAACTCACGGATATGGAAGGTCAACTGTACTTACATAATAATCAGTAGACTGCACACTTCTTGGGGGCAGAATTGGGTTTTATCTGGTTTTGTGGTTTTTGCAGTATGTTAAATTGTTGCTGTTTTTCAGCGAATGCCTACTTAGCTAAGGAGAGACCCAGTGAAAATGATTTGCTTGGGTTTCAAGGCTCCTGTCACATCACTGGGTCTCTGGACTGCCTGAATGATGAAATGTATTAGGTTGGTGCAAAAGTAATTGCAGTTTTAGCATTGTGGAAATTTGCCATTTGGTATTGGAATACATTCTTTTTTTTTTTTGAGACAGAGTCTCACTTTATTGCCCAGACTAGAGTGAGTGCCATGGCGTCAGCCCAGCTCACAGCAACCTCAAACTCCTGGGCTCAAGCAATCCTGCTGCCTCAGCCTCTCAAGTAGCTGGGACTACAGGCATGCGCCACCATGCCCGGCTAATTTTTTCTATATATATTAGTTGGCCAATTAATTTCTTTCTATTTATAGTAGAGATGGGGTCTCGCTCTTGCTTAGGCTGGTCTCGAACTCCTGAGCTCAAACGATCAGCCCACCTCGGCCTCCCAGAGAGCTAGGATTACAGGTTTGAGCCACCGCGCCCGGCCAGGAATACATTCTTAAATAAATGTGGTTATATTAGACATCATTTTTAAACTCCTGACCTCGGCCTCCCAGAGTGCTAGGATTATAGGCGTGAGCCACCCCGCCTGGCCTAGACATCATTTTAATGCACATTTCTCACTTTATGTTTTTTTTTTCTTTTGCTAATGACTTATATTATTTGCTGTTTATTTTATATTTATTTTAGACTATGGAAACGATGTTAGACAAAAAGCAAATTCGAGAGATTTTCTTAATCGAGTTCAAAATGAGTCGTAAAGCAGGGGAGACAACTCAAAAGATCAACAACACATTTGGCCCAGGAACTGCTAAGGAATGTACAGTGCAGTGGCGGTTGAAGAAGTTTTGTAAGGGCCGGGCACGGTGGCTCTTGCATGTAATCCTAGCACTCTGGTAGGCTGAGGTGGAAGGATCGCTTGAGCTCAGGAGTTCAAGACCAGCCTTAGCAAGAGCAAGACCCCGTCTCTACTAAAAGTAGAAAAAATTAGCCAGGCATGGTGGTGCACACCTGTAGTCCCAGCTACTTAGGAGGCTGAGGCAGAAGGATTGCTTGAGCCCAGGAGTTTGAGGTTGCTGTGAGCTGGGCTGACACCAGGGCACTTGCCCAGGCAACAGAGCAAAGACACCAAATGCCTGCTGTCTTTGAAGATGGTGAAATAATGGTGAAATAACACTTAAAATAATGATTTTTTCAACACTGAGGCTAGCTACTCCTCGAGAAACCCAGGTGACCTGGCCTGAGCACAGGCTTGCCTGCCAGCACGGTTTTTATAATCTCAAAAAAAAAAAAACAAGAAGTTTTGAAGATGCTTTGTTTGGAGAGCCTTGAAGATGAGGAGCACAGTGTTCAGCCTTCAGAAGTTGAGAACAACTAATTGAGATCAGTCACTGAAGCTGATCCTCTTATAACTACTTGAAAGTTGCTGAAGAACTCAACGTTGACCATTCTACGGCCGTTTGTTTGGCATTTGAAGCAAATTGGAAAGGGGAAAAAGCTTGATAAATGGGTGACTCATGAGCTAACTGAAAATTAAAAAAATTGTCATTTTGAAGTGTCTTCTCTTATTGTACGCAACAACAAACCATGTTTCCATCAGATTGTGACATGGGACAAAAAGTTGATTTTATACAATAATGTGCAACTACCAGCACTTCTGAAAGCCAAACTTGCACCAAAAAAAGGTCATGGTCACTGTTTGGTGGTCTGCTGCCAGTCTGATCTGCTACGGCTTTCTGAATCCCAGCAAAACCATGACATCTGAGAAGTCTGCTCAGCAAACTGCAATCAAAAACTGCAATGCCTGCAGTCGTCAATGTTCAACAGAAAGGGCCCGATTCTTCTCCGTGACAATGCCCGACCGCAGTCCCACGACCAAGGCTTTGAAAGTTGAACGAATTGGGCACAGTTTTGCCTCATCAGATGTCTTCACCTGACCTCTCACCAACCAACTATCACTCTTTCAAGCATCTCGACAACTTTGTGCAGGGAGAACACTTCCATAGCCAGCAGGATGCAGCGAATGCTTTCCAGGAGTTCGCTGAATCCCGAAGCACGGATTTTTGTGCTACAGGAATAAACAAATGTATTCCTCATTGGCAAAAATGTGCTGATTATAATAGTTCCTATTTTGATTAAGGAAGATGTGTTTGAACTTAGTTATAATGATTTCAAATTCAAGGTGGGAAACCACAATTACTTTTGCACCAACCTTAGTAAAATAAGCCCCATGGAAAGAGAATAAGAAAGATGTAAATGCCTCTTGATTCTAAATCAAACAATTTATATCTGGAAGAGACCAGATAGTCTAGTCTTGCTATTTTATAAGAGAAATGGAGGTG
The DNA here is from genome assembly GCA_008750895.1 of Mirza zaza. Lineage (NCBI taxonomy): Eukaryota > Metazoa > Chordata > Mammalia > Primates > Cheirogaleidae > Mirza > Mirza zaza. Next base: position 9,222 of record VSMD01108623.1, read on the forward strand.
TAGATGAGACAGAGCTGGGACTACAACTCAGACTTTGTGTCCGGGACTTCTTCACAGTGCTAAATTCTTTCTAGTTTTGGTCCAGCCCTTTATGGACACAAAACAGGATGGACAAATTTCATGACTTTGGAAGGATTTTTCAGAGATAGCAAATTAAGGTTGTTTTGCTCATCTTTTAATTGAGCTAGAATTCACATCACATAAAATCAACTATTGCACTAGTTTCTTTCCATCTTGTTCCCATATTTAAAAATTAAAACTTTCACATGTGAAATTCCATTAGACCCTACCCCACTTAAGTTCCAGATAAAGAGCTATTTTCAGAGGGAGGCTGGGTGAAAGTTTGTGCAGAGAAAGAACCAATCAATCCTCCTCCTGTCTCCTCCCACACCTGGTCCTGGGAGGGAAGGATGCCAGGTTAACCCTTTAGCCAACACTTGCCAAAGACAATAAATAAGTAACTCCTTCTTCAAGCACACTATTTTATTGCAAAAGTTTTTGTTGTCTTTTTATCTTCCCTGTTAGTCTATAAGGGAAGAAAAAACCTTTTTCTCTCAGGTTCAGTAACTGAGGCTATGTCTACAAATTAAACCGACAAAAGGCAGATTAACAGGAGAAAAGGCATGTATTTCTTTATTGTCTTATTTTGTTTTCTATTGCTTATAACAGAATACCAGAAATTGGGTACTTTATAAAGAAAATGAATTTAGTTTTTATAGTTATGAGGCCAAGAAGTCCAAAATCAGAGGGCTCCATCTACCCAGAGCCTTCTTGCTGGTGGGAACTGCCTGCAGAGTCCGAAGGTAAAGGCAGGTGGGGCGTCACACGGTGAGGGGCTGAGCTGAGGGGCTGAGCGTGCCAGCTCAGGTCTTGCTGCTTCTTCCTATAAAGCTGCCAGTCCCACTCCCGTGATAACCCATTAAACCATTGACCCAGTAATTCATGAATGGTTCCATTCTTGAGGGCAGAGCCCTCATGACCCAATCACGTCTTAAAGGCCCCACTTCTCAATGCTGCCACACTGGAAATTAAATTTCAACATTTAATGGAGAGGACAAATATTCAAACCATAGCATGTATTAACGTTAATATTTTTATGTGCAAGGGGTCTTCACAGAGAAGAAGTGGACACCCAAACAGGTGGCTAGACCCAGGGGCTTATATACCATTTTAACAAAGAGCAATAAATTGTGGAGAAGTGACTAGACAAAGAAAAGGGGTTTTGGGCTTCTATGAGTGGCAAATTGTGAGAAGGCAACTAGGAAATGTGTAGTAGACAAGGATTGTTTAGTAAGGTTTGCTGTGCAATAAGAGTCATTTTCCCTTCCTTGGTGCTAGAGACAGGAACACCTTATGCCCTGCTTTTAGGTAGAAAGCAGGAGGATAGAGGATTCTTCCTGTGTGTGCTGCTTCCCAAATGCCTTCAGCTCAAAATAATTGTTAAACCAAAGTGGCATATTTTGTGGTGGCTTATTCTGATCCCCTTCAATGCCTTGGGGATTTTGTCTTGGGTGCAAAAAGAACAGTGGGAGAAAAGCCTAGCAACTCTGATGACAATTTTGGTTTGACTCATCACTCAAGTGAAGAGATGGGGTTGTGGCTATTTAGGACTCCTGTGTAGGCGGAGCCTGGGAGCCTTGTCATGTGTCTGACTCTTACCTAGGCTTCATGGTCACAGTGGGTCCTACCTCTCATTTGAAGCCTATCCCCACATCCCCAGCCTACCAGGATTTCGCTCCTCTGAAGCTTGCTTTTGAGGCTACTCATTTGGTTCCAAGCACAAAACCCTGAGTGTGTGTGTGTTATTCCTTGTTCAGTCTCCACAATTTGACTGAAGACTCTTAATACTTGAAATCTCTGTCTTTGCTGAATATACTTTTTCTTTTTTTTACTTTTTAAAATTTGAAGTGGGGGGGTTTGATTTCCTTTTTTTTTTTTTTTTTTTTTTTTGAGACAGACTCTCACTCTGTCACTCTGGTTAGAGTGCAGTGGCATCATTGTAGCTCACTGCCACCTCAAACTCCTGGGGCTTAAACGATCCTCCTGCCTCAGTCTTCCGAGCAGCTGGGATGACAGGTGCTTGCCACCATACCTAACTAATTTTTCTACTTTTTGTGGAGATGGGGACTGGCTATGTTGCCCAAGCTGGTCTTGAACTCCTGGCTTCAAGCCATCCTCCCACCTTGGTCTCCTTAAATGCTAGAATTACAGGCATAAGCCACCATACCCAGACAATGTACATACATTTTTAAAGACATAATGCTATTGCACACTTAATAGACTACAGTGTAGTGTGAACATAACTTTATACGTACCAGGAAACCAATATATTCATATGACTGCTTTATTGTGGTGGTCTGGAACCAAACCTGCAATATCTCTGAGGTAGATAAACCTATGGTTGGTTTCTAGTCTTGAATATGTGTATATCACTGTCCTTCATATCAACAGCCTTTCTAAATGTGTAGATGGAAACTATAATTAACAATGTGTATTTCATGTACACATAAATATAGCTTTAGAGTCAGTGTTTCAGTAGCCAGTCCTTATTTGAAGTCCCACTTGTTTGTCTCACACAAATGTTTTTTGAGTCTACTTCCAATAACTATAGATATATAGGACATTGTGCCTCTAATGCCTGATCTGAGGCAGAAAGATCGTGGGAACGCTTTTCTAGAATGTGGAACTAGCACGCCTGCAGACCCAGAGGCTGGCGCTGCCTTGCTAGGAAGGGGGTTGCTTCAGTCCCTCACCATCCTCAGTGGCTGGTGTTGTCAGGAACTTTGGAAACGTAGGCCAACCGTGCACAGATTAGCTTCCTGCCTGGTTAATAAATTATCTTCATTTCTAGAGAATCACAGAAGCAAATATTTCTCCCTCTTCCAGAAATTGGTATATATGATTATCTCGGAAATCCTACCCCAGACTGCAACAAACATTTGATATTTCATATGAATAAAAGAAGATGTCATCTCTTGAGCTGTTTACCTCCTTATTATCTGATCAGCTGGGATTTTTTTTTTTTTTTTTACAGCTTTCCAAAAGCTATTTTCCCTCTTTCCATTGCTTGGCGGCCATCTTGCTCCTTCGCAAGGCTCCCTCTTGGCCTGTCTTGCTCCGGCTGCAACGGCAGCCCACGGACTGTGAAAACACGTCAGTCACGTTAGCTCACACTGCTGAAGGAAAGAAGCACCAGACAGAACAAGAAAATCTAACAAAGCAAACTCTAAGATCCTTAGATAATCAGATTTTTCCAAATAAAGCTTATGAGTCTGTATCTCAACTGCCAGACTGAAATCCCAGAAACCCAGCAAAAGAAAGGGGCCTGTGCTCTCCCCGGACTCCGCAGCCTTGGGGAAGCCCCGCCAGTGGGTCTCTAGCTCTGCACTGAAACTCCCAGGACCCCAAAGACTCAACAGTGACCTCTCTTGCAGGCCCTATTTCCGCCCTTTGTTCTGGCAATGTCTTCCAGGAAGGCATTCAAAGAATTTATGGTTTACGTCAAGTGGCCCTGGGTTCTGACTGCGCCGGGGGTCCTTGGCTAGGAGGCTATGCCTGATTGGGTCCTCATTTGCTTCTTTCTTAAGCTGCATATAGCAGGATTTTCTTCCGGGAGTGGCAGGACGGTGAGCAGTAGCTCCAGCACCGAGCACAGGGCACTGGCGAGTCATTCTGGACGTGGTGGCGGCTGCTAGTGACACCCTGCATTCTGCTCCAGACGACACCCTCGACCCCCTGGGGGTTCTGGTGGAACAGAGACTACAGTAAGCGCTTGAACCAGAAACTTAAACAGCAGTTCTCCTTGTTTCACACTATCCTGAGACTTTATTTCATTTTTTAAGAAAGAGGGCTGGAGGGCATCCTACTCTGGCACGTTCCCATCTGTGCCAGCAAAGAGAAATTCCCTGAAATGGGCTATGGCCTGGAGGTATTGATGGTTTTGCTCTCGGGGATGCTTGGGAGGGATCTGAGGCTGCAGGAGTCCGGGCCAGCTTTGTTCCAAGGAGTGGCCTCGTCTTCTTACCGACAGGCTGCACAAATACCCTCATTTTTGCGGCAAATGTTGGCGGGGGCGTGGGCCTCCGGGGAACCTTGTGCACAGCTTTGCAGACTGGCGTGGGCAGTCTGGAGAGCAGTCAGACAGCACCTCGTCACTGTGAGCGTCTATGGACCCCACGCCCCGACAGCTGTCCCTCACACGCACAGCGGACACGCACACGCGTGTTCATCCGGGTGGGGTATGAGGAGGACAGGAGCGGTGCAGCCCAGTGCCGCCACTGGGGTGGGTAAGCCAGGCAAGGGAGAGGCCCGCCAGTAACTCACATGTAACAGGCGGGATGTGCACATAGCAGCACGGCGGGTCTCAAAACCACACTGAAGAAATAAAGGGAGACATAGAACAAGATCTGTAACACAATGTCACGCAGATTAAAAATGTGGCCGGGCATGGTGGCTCACGCCTGTAAGCTTAGCACTCTGGGAGGCCGAGGCGGGCGGATTGTTCAAGGTCAGGAGTTCGAAATCAGCCTGAGCAAGAGTGAGACCCTGTCTCTACTAAAAATAGAAAGAAATTCATTGGCCAACTAATATATATAGAAAAAATTGGCCGGGCATGGTGGCACATGCCTGTAGTCCCAGCTACTCAGGAGACTGAGGCAGAAGGATTGCTTGAGCCCAGGAGTTTGAGGTTGTTGTGAGCTAGGCTGACGCCACAGCACTCACTCTAGCCTGGGCAACAAAGCGAGACTCTGTCTCAAAATAAATAAATAAATAAATAAAAATAAAAATGCACTGGTATAAAATAACTATATTTTACAATGATACATAAAATATTACACCTTAGACACATCAAAATACTTTCCTGTGGGGTTGGGGCAATGAGAGACGGGAAAAGAGGTAAAAGAAAATCAGTGAAGGAAGGAATGGAAGACTGACAGGAACTGGGGCCCTGGGTGGAGGAATTGGGATATAAGTGACTCAGCCCTTTGCTTTTGTATTCCTGAATAAAAAGTAATTGTCATTCTCTATGTGTGTGAATGTAAAAGATTGAGAAGCACTGTTCTAGGCAATGCAAATAGTTCCTTGGAAGCTACCAAAGTAGGAATTAATAGCAGCTCAACAAAAATTAAGTGTCAAATTAGGAGAGAAAAAAATGTATATGCAAAATGTTGTTCCCATAATTATAGAAGAATGATAGTAAAGCGAGGCCATCACTTTGACTTAGGATGTTAAAATGAGTGGTATTACTATGATCTGCTTCTCTTCACACTTCTGGCACTAACTGAGTGTCCAACAATTCAGTTCTGACACTCAACTACTAGTGGTTGGTACAGACCCCACAGGTTAAGTGTTCAGTCCCACAAGATTGCCCCCACTTCAAATGCCAGTTGCAAGTCCAGGCCTCCCACATGTCTGACAGATCAGCTATAAATTGTGGATTTCCATGACCTCTCCTTGGGTTTAATCATTTGCTAGACTGGCTCACAGAATTCAGGAAAAACAGTTTATTTACTGCTATAGACTGAATGTGTTCCCCCAAATTCATATGTTGAAATCCTAACCTCCAAGTAATGGTATTAGGAAGTGAGGCCTTTGGAAGGTGATTAGGCCATGAATCAGGAGTCCTTATGAATGGGATTGGTACTGTTATAAAAAAGACCCCAGGCTGGGCGTGGTGGCTCATACCTGTAATTCCAGCAATTTGGGAGGCTGAAGCAGGAGGATCACTTGAAGCCAGGAGTTCAGGACCAACCTGGGCAACATAGGAGATGCTGTCTCTACAAAATAATTAAAATGTTATCTGGGCATGGTGGTGCAGGACTTTAGTCCCAGCTACTTGGGAGGCTGAGGTGGGAAAATCTCTTGAGCCCAAGAGTTTGAAGTTGCTGTGAGCTACAATGATGCCACTGCACTCCAGCCTGAGCAACAGAGCAAGACCATGTCTCTAAAAATAAATACACAAAATAAAAAATAAAAGAGATCCCGAAGGAGTCATTATCCCTTCCACTGTGTGAGGACACAGCAAAAAGCCAGCCATCTGTGAAGTAGGACAGGGAATCTGCTGGTGTCTTGATCTTGGCCTTCTAGCCTCTAGCACTGTGAGGAATAATTTCTATTGTTTATAAGCCACTCAGTCTATGGTATTTTGTCATAGCAACCTAAATGTACTAAGACACTTACTTGTACTGGTTTATTAGAAAATATATAAAGGATACGAATGAACAGCCAGATTAGGAGGTACATATATAGGGTGAGGCCGGGAAGGGCCCCAAGCACAGAAGCTTTCCCTGTAGGCAGCATGTGCCCCACTCTTGGCACACGGATGCTTTCACCAATCTTGAACCTCTCCAAACCCTATTATTTAGGGTTTTTAGAGACTCCATTACATAGGCATGATTGATTATATCATTGGCCATTGGTACTTATCTCAATCTCTTACCCTTCTCCTCTCCTTTCTCTGGAGGTAAGGAGGGGTTAGGAGTTAAAGTTCCAACTCTTTAATCACAAGGTTGGTTATTCTGGCAACCAGCCCCCATCCTGAAGCTGTCTACCTGTCTAGCTGTCAAGAGTCACCTCCCACTGAACTCAGGTATGGTTGAAAGGGGCTTATTATGAATAACAAAAGACACACCTCCTACCCTTATCACTCTGTAAATTACAAGGGTTTTAGAAGCTGTGCCAGGAACCAGGGCTGAAATTCAAATATAGAGTTCTTATAACACAGTATCACAACTAGGTGGATGACATTAATAATTATAAAGAAATATCTTCTTTGATATTAAAAGAAGAATCCACTGGGTGATCTAGGAGGGAAACACACATGATAAGAGAATAGTAGGGAGTCATAGGGAGGGTATTTTCCCTTAGTCAATACTATTTTGTTTTCCCCACCCTCATCAGCATGAGGGCCATGTGAGTACCTCTGATCTCCTCCATCTCCTACCCTTGCTTGGTCAAAAACATTTGAGAACTGTGTCTGCAATCATAGTTTCAAAATCAATTTGTCTTGAAGGTGACTACCCAGCTGAGGGCTGGGAAAGGGGGAGGATGCTATTTTGACTGAACCTTGAGAGATGGGTAGGATTTGGACATGTGCTAATAAGGAGAAAGGACATTCCAGGTGTAGGCAACAGCATGATTGGTGGCATGGAAATAGGAACGTACAGGACAAATACAGGAGCCCGTCTGGCCATAAAGAAAGAGTACACCGTGCAGCTATGGAGTTCTGCCCATCTGGGATCGGAGGCAGCTCGGACCCTTCAGGCTGAAGTTGAATCCATGCTGGGAGCTTTCAAGCATGCTGTCTTCTGAGCGGGCCTGCAGCCAGCAGCTTCTCATTTGAATCTTACAGATTAGAAAAATAAAGTTCATTATAGCCAAGTATGGCTTTCATTTTCACTTGATAAGTCTTAATTTCCCTCTGGCAGTCCTGGCAATTTCTAGGTAAGGGTGTCCATCTCCCCTAAATTCTTGTTATTTGTTTGCTTTTTGTTTTCAATAATGAATCTCTGGTATATTCCAAACCTTGGGACATGTATGTTTCCCGTGTCCCTGATATGAGCATCTCCTGTGCTGGGAAAGGGAGGTCACTAGCTGTAGAAGTAGGTGAGAGCAGAGAAGAGGAGCAATTTCTCAGCTCCCAAAAGGCACCGATGTTTAACACCAAGTGCCACATGTTTACAAGAGACCATTCTAAATGCTTAGACAACTTTTAACAGCTTTGTTGAGATATAACTCATATATATACAATCCACCCACTTAAGGTGTACAATTCAATAGCTTTTGGTATGTGACATTATTAATTGTTTAAATTAATCGTAAATATATGTAACAAATTTGCCATCTTCACCATTTTTAAGTGCACAGTTCAGGGGCATTACTTACATTCATGATGTTGTGCGACCATCGTCTATTTCCAATTTCTTTATCACCCCAAACAAAACACTTAGAAATTGCTATACTATAATTAGGCTTGGACTAAAGAGTTTGTAAAAGAGAGTGTTTAATATCATCATCCTCTGCCCATGGCTCCCCACCCCAGGTGTTCTTACAACCTCTGTCGCCTATTGGTACCTGAGCTGGGAGCCACAGTCGCGTGGTGAATCCGGCATTACCTGCAGGCTCCATTCTGCTGGGCTCCAAGACCGAAGGATGGCGCCTGGGCTTTCTTTCTCTTCCGGAGACCTCAGGGGCGGAGGGGATGGCACCTGGCACATGAGCCAGAGGCCTTCAGATACCAGCCTTGCATTTTGCACAAGAGTGTAGGGCCTGAACCAAGATAAAGGGTAATGTTTCCTTTCGCTACCTCCCAACTGCGAAAACTGCCTTTTCCCGCATACCCCCCGTACACCTCCGGACGAAACTCCCTGGCTTACATTAAGGAAAGTGTATCTCTTCACCAGTGATCTTATCTTCAAGCAGGTGTCCTTTGTGTGTGGTGTATAGCTTGTAAGAGAAACCATGCTTCATCCCCTAGCTCCTCTCTCTTTCATTCTAAGCTGCTATTCCAGGGTCTCTGGCTCCTTTCGGGTGCTTTGTTACAAGCAACAAAAGCTGATTCTTGCTTAAGCAGAAAAGGAAAGTGCTGAAATATCGTATGGCTCATAGAATCATGGGAAGGCTAGAGTTCCAAGATCAAAGGAGGCTATATACTGGGGTCGCAGAACTGTCTGGGCGGGTCACTGTTGCTGCAGCAAAGAGCAGCCTCTGCAGTTGCCACAGCCACAGACGTGGTGCGTAGGATGGTGCTGTTGTCCCCAGTGCCTTTTGAAACTCCATGTTGCTACCAGAATGGATTCACTGCTCTTCCATTGCTGTGGGCGACTCACTTCTCAGTCAAAATCTGGAGCTGCTGCTTCTGAGTGGCCAAACCTAGGTCTGCAAAAGAAATGGGCGGCTGGTTTTGTAGCATCTACGGTGGGAAGCAGAACTTGTCTCTCACTAAGACTCAAGTGGTGGGGAATTTTGCAAACATAGGAGGACATTTCTGAGGGTGAGCAGCCAAAACAGTTACAAATGTCTCCTCCAGGTAGGAGGAGTCTGGTGTCCTGTATAGATTTCGGTCACAGCTTAATTTCATCCAACTTTGAAAAATAGTGTAAAGTTTGTTGGTCTCCCTTTCCTTCTGCTATGAAAATAAAAAGGTATACGTGGGCAATTTCTTTTAGCCTGTTAAAAATTTTGACATCAAATCCCATGGTTTTTTATGTTTTTTTTTTTTTTGCATGTTTACACTGTTGCATTTAAAATGTAACTATGGAGCAAACCTTTTCATAGTAGGCTTACCTACAGCCTATCCCCAACATTCTAATAGGATTCCTATTCTAAGTCGTTATCTAGTTTCATAATTTTCAAAGTTTATTTTCTAATGCCTTTACTTCTTTAAATTGGCACTGTTAGAATTTTAAAAGTATATAGCTTGTATTACTATACGGTAGAAAAAAGAAGTCAGAATAAGAAAGAGGTATAGGGAAAAGAAAATACTGTTATTTCTTTAGCCAAATCCTAGGTTAACAAGAATTTTTGTTAGTGAAACAAGCATTGGTTTATCCAGATGGCATTATCTCTCAGGTAAATAGGAAAATTATATATATATATATATATATATATATATATATCTCCATCCAAACAAGTATGTTTTATTTTATTTTTTGGTTTGTTTCTATGGAGATCAACTGTTTTTTGTTACATGGATGAGTTATATAATACTGAAGTCAGGGCTTTTAGTGTACCTGTCACCAGAATAGTGTACATTATACCTGATAGGTAGATTTTTTTTAATCTCTTAGAGAATCATATTTTTTGTCTGTTAATAGCTAGTCTGTATTTGTTTGCTCATTAGAAGGTTTGCTCTGTTTACTCTGTGAAATATTATACTCTTCACTCCTCTCAGTCTGCTTTCCTGATGTCCTTTTTTTTTTTTTTGAGACAGAGTCTCACTCTGTTGCCCAGGCTAGAGTGCCGTGGCATCAACCTAGCTCACAGCAGCCTCAAACTCCTGGGCTCAAGGAATCCTCCTGCCTCAGCCTCCCAAGTAGCTGGGACTACAGGCGTGTGCCACCATGTCCGGCTAATTCTTTTCTACATATTTTAGTTGGCCAATTAATTTCTTTCTATTTAGAGTAGAGACAGGGTCTCATTCTTGCTCAGGCTGGTTTCAAACTCCAGACCTTGAGTGATCCTCCCGCCTCAGCCTCCCAGAGTACTAGGATTACAGGCGTGAGCCACCACACCCAGCTGCTGATGACCTTTTTATCTTAAACTTTTTTAGTGAGTAAGGGCATTTGAACTGTCCTACTGTTACACATTAAATGTCCTCTCTCACAATTTCCTGTGGCTTCATGGCAAAACACACTACATTAGCTAAACGATTTTGTATCCCATTTCTTTTTTTTTTTGAGATAGAATCTCGCTTTGTTGTCCAGGCTAGAGTGAGTGCCATGGCATCAGCCTAGCTCACAGCAACCTCAAACTCCTGGGCTCAAGCAATCCTGCTGCCTCAGCCTCCCGAGTAGCTGGGACTACAGGCATGCACCACCATGCCCGGCTAATTTTTTCTATATATATTAGTTGGCCAATTAATTTCTTCCTATTTATAGTAGAGATGGGGTTCTCACTGTTGCTCAGGCTGGTTTCGAACTCCTGACCTCGAGCAATCCGCCCGCCTCGGCCTCCCAGAGTGCTAGGATTATAGGCTTGAGCCACCGCGCCCGGCCTGTATCCCATTTCTGCTCCCAAAGCCCTAAATGAAATCAATTAGAGAGACTCAGTGTAGGAATTAGGTGCTTGTCAATTATTAAACTACTGTCAATTACAAAATAGATTGGATTCCAGACCTGTCAATTTTCCTGGACAGAGAAGAAAAGATGTTTTAGGTAAAATGACAGGGATCAGTGAAAAAGAAAGCATGGCTGGGGGAGGGAGGAGGTAATCTTTATAATTTCCTTTCAAATTTTTGAAATTTATGGCTCAAGGAGCTACTGAAAGCTCTTCCTGTCTCTTTCTAAGAGGCAAACATCTCTGGCCTCCTCCAGCCAGAGGGTGCAGGAAGCCACCAGCCTGGGCAGCGAGGCGGCCAGCCAGATGGTGGAGGCATGCAGGCAAGGGGGGGCTAGGGTGAGAGTCAAGGTGCTAATTAGTTTTTCTTGCCTCACTAAGAGCCTGTGGCAAGCAGATGGCTGCACCCTTAATGTCACCCTTTTTTTGTCTAGGCGGCAGTAGTGGTTGAGCTTGTGGTCATGCAGAAAGCATGCAATTTGTTTTCCTCTTCAAAATGTGGATGTGGTGGGGGACATACAAAGGAAAACCCTAGGTTTAAATATTATGTATATCTAAGAAAAACAGGTCTTATCTCCTTCCATATTTTGTAATAACTAGGTACCAGTTCATATTTTGACAGTATCAACTGAAAGTGATTTATTTTTCTATTACAAAAATCAATTTAAAATCTATTACAAAAATTCTTTCTATTACAAAAACTGTGCCTGGACATGTAAAAGATAAACACTAAAATGATACAACTGCCTATGAAACCCAAACTCAACAGCCACGGCGCCTGTTTGGAGAGAGGCTGGCTCACTGACGCAGGCCTTTCCTCACACACCCTATCGGTTTCTGCAGGGTGGAGACTGTCTTCGCTGTTTCATGATTTTTCTGAAGCTGTCTATCGTGGTATTCACTTAAAGTTTGCCGAATTGAATTACATTATAGTAGGGCAATCACTACATGCACTATTCAATATTTGAATGAATTTTGACTCTATGCCAAGATAAACTGTAGTGAGCATGACAAAGTAAAACAGCTGTTTAGAAAATGCAATGTGTAGCAGGCACTGATTTTTCTTAGTACTAGTAAGATGCTTTATGTGCTAAATTAACTAGTTACTTTCAAAATTGTCAAGTAAAGACCCTAATACTTATTTTTGTAAAAGAAGGGAAAGGAATAAATATCCACTGAGCACCAGCTATGTGCCAGGTACACTTATATACATTAATGTATTCAACTCTTTCAATATCCCTATAAGTAGTTCTTTCCCTGCTTTTTACAGAAGCAAAATCAAAGGTTCACAGATATTTAGTAACTTGCTAGAGGTCACAGAGGGAGTGGCTCAGCAGGGTCATACGAATATGCTTTACTGTCCTGCTGTCCTCCTTTTATTGACTTGATACCCGCTACCTCCATTGTTCCCTCAAATACTTTCAGTTATTTGTCTAGCGATGGTCAATCAGCCCACTCTACCTCCTAAGCATCCTCCACACTCTTTCTAGCCCCCAGCCAAAATAGCGGAAAGAGATCTAGCACCCGGATTTTCAACTGCTTAATTCTCCTACATTCAAATGGTGTTTGGACCTTTAGAAGACAAAGGGAAGTGAAATGGTGTATTGCCCATGATCTAGGACAGAGCATTAATTCTGTTCCTAACGGGCAATTCTGTAATCTTCTTCTATTAAATTTCCAAACCTTCGCATTCACCTTGTGCTTGCTAATACGTGACGGAGGTATCTTATTAGCTGAATGTCTTTTAGTTCTAGTAATATGTCTGATGTTAAAAGATTCTATTTGAGGTAGGTAATACATCTACGGTTCTCATTCTCATTGCTTACCACACCACCCACAATATTTAAAACATGTGTTTTAATTAAGTGGTTGATTTCCTACAATTTCTTTTTTTCATTTTTTTAATTTCAGCATATTATGGGGGTACAAATATTTAGGTTACATATATTGCTCTTGCCCCACCCGAGTCAGAGCTTTAAGCGTGTCCATCCCCCAGACGATGTGCACCGCACCCTTTTCATGTGTACATACCTATCACCTCCTCTCCTCAGATTTCCTACAATTTCTTCATCCAGAATCACGACCAATTTTGCAGGAAACATTTGGTATGACACAGTAAACTTGAAACTGAAATAATCTGGTGGTATTTAGAGACAATAAGTCTATATTGTATGTTACTTTCTATTTTTGCTACTATTTTAAAATAATATATATATAGTCCCTTAAATAAACATTACAGATCAAATTCTTATTTTCAGACAAGAGTAGTAGGAAATAAGATGTATTCCACATGTAATTCTTACAAAGAATTGATTTGAAAAGTTTCAAAAGTATGTATCTCTTGATTCACACCTATTAGAGTGATTTGCTCAAAGGAAGTATGCACAAGTATCTCTGTGATAAAGGAGACTCCAGAGTGGGGAAACATCAGGGTACTTAGGTCATGCATTGTCCTATAGTGTTCTACTTGTGCGTGGTGCCTGAGGACAGAAAGGGGACAGCATTGCATCACTGCAGCGTCCCCCAGAGACATTCTGCTGCCTTAAAGAGTCATGACTGGTTTGAAAACGTAGACTAAAAAGCAATATGCTGGATTCCAAATACCTGCTATAACTGTTCATAGGAAGAATGACATCTTCATTCGTCTTCAGTAAAGCAGATATTTCCGATTCACTTTACTTTTAAAAATAAAAATTGTAGACTCACCCCTGTGACTTCATGACTTCCCTTTTTCCTATGACAATTGAGAACTCATTTCTCCATCCCTCACTTTGAGATAAACCCAACTTAAATCCGTTAAAGGAAGTATATAGTAAATGAAAGAAACCAAGAAGTCATGATTAGAGAAATGAAACCCATTTCTTATAAATGAAAACAGGTTTCTGAAAACCTTGTGAAGGACTGACTCACATTACCACAGGGTGATTTTTCAAAGTGAATGCCACAGTGGCAGAACTTGTCTGCAGTCGAGGCTGCTGTGGCAGGTTGTCTGATGAGTTACTTTTGGTACATTTTTGATCGATCTGGCTCTGGATGTGACTCAAGAGTCCCGGAGAGACTAAGGGCAGAAGCTGTGCCCTGTACTTCCTTTGTGTTTTCCACAGCAGTGGCTCATAACTTTATCATGCCATGATCTCATTTTGTAAACGTAAAAATCACGTCTGCCCCTAAAATGTGACAAAGCCACTTGTGAATAGGAACCTGTTTGTCTTGCCTCGCATCCTCAGTTGAGAATTATAACTTTCATAAATCCTCTCTGACCAGGAAGATTTAAACTGTACTTTTTAAAGTATGTATTATTAAAATAATAGGTAATTTCTTTGCTTTCCAAATATGAAATTACATTTTCCTATTAAGTACCTTTGGTAAGTCACAATGTTTCCCCGATTCTAATAACTCCCTTTTCTTTTTTCCTCATTCCCATCCCCGCTGAAAATTACTTCTCTACCCTTATTCAATTAAACTTGTGGTGTGCCTCCAGTTGTTTAGAAAGTTGTTATATTATTAAAAGAATTTAAGTCCCTAGATCATTAGAGATCAATACTGGTATCTGATCAATGGAATGATAAGTGCCCACATTTGTAATCTTTTAAAATAAAACCAATAGTAATGAGAAACAGAATTTCATAGGTAGAAACTATTGTTTTAGATTTCATTCTTTTTTCTTTAAGTTCTCAGTCTCATAATACTCTATTCATATTAGTATTCTAATATGATATGATAAAAATGGCAGCAGCCCTCTTCAAGTCACCTGTCTTAACACCTGTTTTCATTACCCAAATATTTCCTTCAAATCTGATCAAGTCATAGGCTTTAAAAAATATCTGATTGTATATAATTTCTGACTCCTGAAGAAATCACACAGGTTTTATAGCATGGGTGTAAAAAATGAAGGGTCCATAGAAAATTCAGAATTCAAACAACAAAAGGTGGAAACTTTATCTACTTACCAAAAAGAAAAGAAAAGAAAAAAAAAACAAAAAATCCTCCATAACCACAAAAAACCCCCAAAAAAACAAAACCAAAAAAACTTCAGATAATGTGTCTTATGAGTTTTAAAATCTAATGCATAGGCCGGGCATGGTGGCTCATGCCTGAAATCCTAGCACTCTGGGAGGCCGAGGTGGGTGGATTGCTCGAGGTCAGGAGTTCGAAACTAGCCTGAGCAAGAGCGAGACCCCCCATCTCTACTATAAATAGAAAGAAAGTAATTGGCCAACTAATATATATAGAAAAAATTAGCCGGGCATGGTGGCGCATGCCTGTAGTCCCAGCTACTCGGGAGGCTGAGGCGGCAGGATTGCTTGAGCCCAGGAGTTTGAGGTTTTTGTGAGCTAGGCTGATACCACGGTACTCACTCTAGCCTGGGCAATAAAGCGAGACTCTGTCTCAAAAAAAAAAATCTAATGCATAAGAGACCACAATATGTTTTCATTTTTTTTTATCACAGTAAAATTTATATATAGTGAAATGCACAGATCTTAAGTATACAATTTGATGTTTTGATAACTTTATATACCTGGATACCCATGACCTAGATATATCTATATCAATCGAGATATAGAACACTCCTCTCATTCTAGAAAGTTTGTTAATGCCCCTTCTAATCAATCCTCACCCCTGTAGGGGCAGTCACTGTTCTAATGTTTTTCACCATAAATTAGATTTCCTTGTTCTTAAACTTCCTATAAATGAATCTTACAAAATGTTCTCTTTTATTGCCTGGCTTCTGTTGCTCAATGTAATGTTTGTGAGCTTTATTCGTGTCGTATGTATCTGTAGCTTATTCTTTTTAATTGCCAAATTGTACTTATACCACATCTATTTTTCTATTTTCTGTTGATGAACATTTAGATGGTTTTCAGTTTTGGCTGTGTAGGGAGGAAAAACTTTCCTCTACCCTCTCAGCTTTTGTGGCTGGGTCTGAAAATTAAACTGACATGAGACAGATCAATAGAAGGAAAACATATACATTTTATGTAAAATGTTTACATGTACTGGGAGCCTTCATTGGAAAAACTAAGGCCTGAGGAAGTAGTTAGGACTGAGAGTTTCTACATGTGTTTAACAGAAGAATGATAAACTCGTGGAGAAGTGACAAGACAAAGGGAAATCTTCTAGAGACAGTAAATTGTGGGACAGTGACTAGGAAATGGGGGAAACTAATGAAAAATAGATTTGTGTGGGTTTATTTCAGTAGGAACTCTCAGTCTTCGGTAAGAATATTCTTTCCTTCCTGGTACAGGGAGGGCCACTTTCTCGTTTTTATGCCCTGCTTTTAGGTAGACAGGTGGAGAGCAGAGAGTCCTTCCTGCATCTGCTGTTTCTCAAGTGTCTTCAGCTCAAAATAATATGCCAAAGTGGCATATTCTGGGGTGGCATGTTCTGATCCCCTTCATCTAGTATGAATAAAGCTACTATGAACTTCTTGTACAAGTCTCGTAGTGGACATATGCTTTCTTTGTCTTGGGAATGGAATTGCTGGACCTCAAGGTCCATTTTTACCTTTACAAAGAACTGCCAGGCAATTTTTGAAGTGGTTGTACTATTTTGCACTCCCGTCAACAACATAAAAAAGTATCAGTTGCTCCTCTACTCTCTATATATGTAAATCAGAGAGGACCCTATTTATTTTCCAGTGTCATCTCTTTCCAGAGACTTTAACAGAATATTTTGGGTAGCGTTAAATCCCAGGTGTATGAGTGATCAAATTCTGGATAATTCTTGTCCAGTTACCAGTATAAATACTCAACATATACAAATGCAAATATTTCATGTAAAATATCGAGTCATCTTACTTTATGTGATAGTTTTATTCCTGAAAAACTTGTGCGTAAAGCTAATTTTTGTAATTCAAATCATTTACTGAAATAAATCATCCCCATGTCAATGTCAAATCTTCCACTTGTAGGATGTGCTCTCATGCTGTCCTGACCTGAGCTTTCTTCATTCTCTAAATTTGAGCAGGCCCAGTGATTTGACACTCTTTTGGGCCTTTGTAATTTATGGCTTAATTGCTTAACCTATTTATTTACATGTATATATTTCATTTCTACAAAAAGACCCAATACAGTACCTTCACTGAGAGAAGGAACCATATCTCACACTTTAAAGATCTCAAAAAATCTCAAAGCATCCAGGCCATTGCCTTGCACATAGATGTCCTCAACAAAATTTCCCACTTAATTGGTTTTCTAGTTTTGTTTTGCTTTAGGCAAGGCATAACTGTTATTTTATGATTCGGCTTAAGTAATTTATTTGTCTTAATTATATGATAATTTCCTCAATTTTCCATTTTTCTTGACTAATGTAAGCCAGGCCTAAGTTAAGATTGTTGACTAGAATCCACTTCCTTACCACTTTACTAATTCCTAGTACAAAGCACCCACTACTTGGTGCGGTTTGAAGTAAAAAGCACACCATAAGGAGGTGGAGATTCCATCTGGGGTTTCCCTCTAATCCTCCCTAGGGGCTTCTGCTTGCCATTTACTGGTCTCCACAAGGTACCGAATCCATTTACCAGTCCCTGGGGCAGACATTCTTAGAAGCCCAGCTCAGAGAGCATCGTGTCTGCTCCCTTCTCCCTGACAGAGACCTGCCTGGTCCCTGCGTTCCTGCACTGCTTTGTTCATGTCTTTTTAGTACTTGGCACTCTGAGGCATAGTTTATTATAGGCGTGTTTGCCTGCTCCTAACTGTGCTGCTGAGTGCCTCAAAGCAGGGTGCTGTACCCTAGTCATTCCTCGCTTGGCATGTAGTAAGTACTCAGCAAATGTTTGTTGAGTGAATGCATGGATTAGTGAATGAACAAATGAGTAAATGACTTTTTACGTATACTTAAAATATCCTTTTCAGGTATCTTTAAAGGTAAAAAATTTCTATCTTAGCTGTTTTTTGAATGTGCAAGTGAATAACAAAGGTACTATATTGGAGAATTTTAGTCCAGAAAAAGACTAGTTTAATCCTCTTACTCGACATCCATGAGGTAGTTATATGATATGTTGCTTTTGTTTGTCCAGCATCCCTTTTTGGGATGAACTCTTCATTCTTATGGGAATTCCATGCAGTTTGCTGTGGCCAGCCTAGACTCTTGACCCTCCCACCCCTGCATAGTAAGAAGGTGGTATTGGTACTCTGAGCAATCAGAGTACATCCTGTCCCTGGACACAGTAATTGGTTAAGGCTGGGCACATGACCCAAATGGGCAAGTCAGTTTTCCAGAGATTTGTTATATTGTGAGCTAGCAGGAGAATTTAGGCTTGAGGTTCCCAGAAGCCATCTTTCCCACTTTGTGGAGAGAGCTTATGTTGGAATAAAACCTACAAATGGAGAAAAGCAATGTGAGGAGTTTGGGATTGAGCTTCTAGTCCAGATGCCAATATACCTGAATCCAGAGCCACCTTGCAATCTCCCAGCAGTGTGGCCTAGTTTAGGTTTATATATCAATCACATTCAAGTTTAATATCCACCAGGTTTTTCATCCTTTTTGTCCCATCTGAGATTGAGTCTAAGTCTTAGGATATGTTTAACTGTAAGGATTGCTACTTGTTTCTGTCTTGGTCTGTCTCCATTCTGGCTTGGTGTGGTATTATGACACATTGGTTTTTGTCCATGGTTCCTGCCTCATAACTCCCATAGCCTTTGTTACAGTCTTTTGTTATAACGCTGGCGTGTTAGGCCTCTGGAGAAGGGCTCAGGAAACAATCTTTCTGGCTTTCTCCTGCCCTCCTTCCACCTGCCTTAAGGCAGAACTCTAATCTTCCCTTGCCTTTCTGATTGTGGATCATAAGACCCTCATTCCAGATAGGGTCCTGCCCCATGCCCTGGAGGTGACATGGTTGTCCGTAAAAACCCAAGAGGCCTGGGTTCAGAAGCTTCCAGATAGCTGAACAAGGGGTGGCTCCTGGAGGGTGGTGCCCCAGGAGGGATGGAATCTTGGCGCCCTTCCCCATACCTCACCCTACACACCTCTTTATCCTATCCTTTGGAATATCCTTTATAATAAACCAGTAAACATGTTCCCTTGAGTTCTGTGAACCGCTCCAGCAAATTAATCAGACCCAAAGTAGGGGTCATAGGAGCCCCAGCTTGAAGCTGGTCGGTCAGAAGTTCCAGAGGCTTGGACTTGCAACTGGCATCTGGAGGAAGGGGACACTTTTGGGGACTGAGCCCTCACTCTGTGGAACCTGACACTGTCTCTGGTTAGATGGTGTGGGAATTGAATTAGAAGATGTCCTGTTGGTGTCCACTGCTTGGTGTGTAGGGAAACCCCCCACATTTGATCACAGAAGTCCTCTCCTGTGTTGATAGTTATTGTGGTGTGAGAGCAGAGGAGAAACATGGCTTTAGTGGTTTTTCAAAGCAGTTGGCTTTCTCTAGACGCAACTGATCATGATGCTCGAGTGTGTTGGCCTCTGTCATGTCTGTTATCGATGCTGAGCTGTCTGTTTCACCATAGTTCCACCATGCCTCAGCGGCCAGTCTAGCCAGGGCAGCCTGCACCATTCCTGCATCCCCGTCCCAGCCACTCATTCCGATCTGCCGGCCTTCCTTAGCCCCTCCACACCCTAGTTTTGGGCACAGGGTAGATGTATTAGTCAGGGTTCCCCAAAGGAAAGAGCCAATAGGGTAATTAGGATGTGTGTGTGTGTACTATAAGGAATTGGCTCATGTGGTTATGGAGGCTGACAAGTCCAAAATCTGCAGGATAGGCCAGCAAGCTGGAGATCCAAGAGGAGTTGATGTTGCAGTTCAAGTCTGAAGGCTGTCTACTGCTAGAACTTTCTCGTGCTTGGGGGCAGGGAATTGGTCTTTTATTCTACTCAGGCCTTCAACTGATTTGATGAGGCCCATAACATGATGGAGGGCAATCTGCTTTACTCAAAATCCACTAATTTCAATGTTAATCACATCCAAAAACACCAAGAATAATGTTTGATCATGTATCTCTGGACACTGTGGCCAGTCAAATTGACACAGCCTAACAGAAGTTTAGGCTGTTCTACACGGCGTTCCTTGTGTCGTTGCTGCCATCTTTTGGGGGCTGCTGACTGCCATAGCTGTAGAGAGGCTGCTCCTGGACTCGCGCTGCTGCGCCGAGATGGAGGGACGGGGACTGTCTGTGAGGCACAAGCCCTATCAACACTTGGACCCTTATCCCCACCCTCCACTCAGCTCAGGGTTGGGATTCAGAAGTACGCATCCCACAGTGCGTCTGGCTTCAAACTCTCTTTCCATCCCCAGCCAGGCTTTTACTGGGGGTTGGGTGGTAGGAGTGGGAAGATGATGGGATGTAGGGAATTGGTTCAACTAAGTTGCCTTTCTTTTTAAATTTTTTCTCATATCTGTGTCAGAGCCATTGAATGCACTTAACAGCAGAGAATGGCATGCTTATCTTTAGCCCTGGTTTGACAATGCTGTCATGGGAAGACTGGCACCCCAAAGTTGTGGTAATTGGTGAAAAAGATAAGAAAACACTGACACCTGGTTGAAACTTTATTCTCTTATTTCACCATATCAGGTATGCAAATAGTTTCTTCTTCTTCTTCCTTTGCTTTCTTCAACTCAGCTGCAGGGAAATAGTCTTCTTACCTTTTCAGATTGACCCCAAACCCTAAGTCTTATGGAGACATTTTAGGCAACATTAGAGAGGAAGGCTGGTGGGGAAGATATTTTAAGTGAGAGGAGTCTAATTTCTAGGGTCAAAGAAGTATATTAATAAACTGAAATGTTATTGAGTAGGAAAGCCATACATCAAGATAAACAAACTGACTGACTAAAGACTGATCATGAAAAAGAAAAACACTTAACTCTTTGAGCTAGGTAAATTCCAATCAGATCCGAAACAGCTCAATTATGTGAAACCTCACACTTTTGACACGAGTCTTTATTGCTATTTTTTACCACTCTAAAGGCAAAATTGCAGACTATGGCTGAAGGGTTATACCTTTGTAACGTAAAAACTGTTAAAAATCAGATGCATAAGTGCTAGTTTAAGAAATTGTTTAAAATACCTCAAAAATAATTTTTAAAAAATCTTAAAAGTAATTTAAATTGTTATGGTGTTATAACCATATTTTGGCATGAAAGAAAACTAAAATGCAAGAGCAAATTGCTCTTTCCTTTTGACTGAGCCAAAAGCTATCCACCAATAAGCTAGAACTACCGAGTTAAAAGAAAATGACTCCCCCAATCCCAATATTGCCAAATGTCCAGATCTTAACAAGTGTATTTGGAAAACAATTTTGAGCAGTATATAAACTTTAGGCCACCCTGTTATGAGAACAGTCCTATTAAAGATGGTGAACATATTTTAAAACTCCTAAGCTTTTTTTTCTTTTTTTAAACACAAAAGTAACAATCGGAGTTGGGGAAGATTCTGGATAGTCACTTGACCTTCTGAAACATGATTTATTCTTATACTTTTATGATATCTGGAGAAAGTATCCCATTTTACAAAGTATATTAAGTGAAACAACCTAGCCCAGTAGAAGTCTATGTATTTATTTCTTCATTCAATCATTTAGCAAACATATATTGAAGAGATATCCTTTAGTAATTTTTTTGTTTCATTTTGTATTACAGGCCTAGTTATTCCATTTGTTTGCAATATATACTCAGCTATCTGCCAGCTGTCACTCCCCTCTGCTGGGACAAAAGTGGGTTACTGCTAGCTTTCAGTCTTTCCTCCTCACTCCATGTTCCCACTCCCAGCCCAATCTGGCTGCTTCTGCCCAGATCTCTTAGGCATCCTATATATTTTTCTGTCCTAGATCCAAATGACCTACACAAAGTAGGACAAATATCAATAAAGTTCTCTATATGTAGTGAGGTAGCCGTGTATTGTAGAAGCATGGAAGTGGGAAACAATTGCATGGCATGTTGAGGCTTGGTGGGGATGCATAAGGCCTAAAGAACACATGTCCTGATAAGTAAATAAAGGTTTATGGCAAAAACAAGGCAGGATATTTGTAATCACCACTATCCTAGCAAATGCAGTATTTTTTTTTTGAGACAGAGTCTTGATTTGTTGCCCAGGCTAGAGTGAGTGCCGTGGCGTCAGCCTAGCTCACAGCAACCTCAATCTCCTGGGCTCAAGCAATCCTGTTGCCTCAGTCTCCCGAGTAGCTGGGACTACAGGCATGTGCTACTATGCCCAGCTAATTTTTTCTGTATATATTAGTTGGCCAATTAATTTCTTTCTATTTATAGTAGAGACGGGGCCTCATTCTTGCTCAGGCTATTTTCGAACTCCTGACCTCAAGCAATCCTCCCGCCTCGGCCTCCCAGAGTGCTAAGATTACAGACGTGAGCCACCGTGCAGGCCTAAATGCAGCATTGTTATCAAACTTACGTAGAATTTGTTACTTCTCTGCTAATTCATTGGGGGAAACTTGGGAGGTGATAAGATTTTAGGTATTATTTGAATGAAAAGAGCTGGACCAACTTATTATGAAAGAGTATGGAAGAATGGAACAAATAGGCCATAATCCAGCTACAGAGATAGGTATGGGAAAAACCCAGAGAATAAGGGAGGTGTACATTTAATAAAGTACCTGACTAATAATGTACACAATTGCCTAATTCTAAGGCTAAGAGATTTTCCATTCTTTTTGATTGCTTTGATTGGAGACTCGTGATTACTATTAATAAGAGTTACTATTTAGCTATCACAATGTCTAACATGTTGCCTATATTATTTTATTAAAACTTTACAAACTCCCTGCAAGGTAGGAATCATTACCATTTTCCCAAGAGGAAACCAAGGAATAACTTCCTTAAAGTTATACCTATCAATAGCAAATCCTTGGCTGGGCACCGTGGCTCACGCCTGTAATCCTAGCATCCTGGGAGGCCGAGGCGGGATGATCACTCAAGGTCAGGAGTTCCAAACCATCTTGAGCAAGAAGGAGACCCGTCTCTACTAAAAATAGAAAGAAATTAATTGGTCAACTAAAAATATATAGAAAAAATTAGCTGGGCCTGGTGGCACATGCCTGTAGTCCCAGCTACTCGGGAGGCTGAGGCAGAAGGATTGCTTGAGCCCAGGAGTTTGAGGTTGCTGTGAGCTAGGCTGACGCCACTGCACTCACTCTAGCCTGGGCAACAGAGTGAGACTTTGTCTCAAAAAAAAAGCAAATCCTTAACTGTCTGACTCCAATGTATTTGCTGTTTTAGAAAATAGGAAATAATGTGAGTCTCTTTAAAGAATCTGAAGATTGAGGAACTCTTATCAAGAGAAATCTTCAGGGGGATGAGAGCAGTAGAAATCATTGCTGAAATCACTTCACATAGTTTTAAAACTTCAAAAATGGACAGGAATAATAAAAGAAAAACAGTAAAAGAAAATTTCCAAATATTTTTGAAAGACTGAGATAAAGAGGAGTAAGGAATGAAAACCATAAGAGCAATGGATTGACCATACCATCCATCATAGTGGAAAGGGCCTCAGTGAGTGACAGCATGCAGATTTACATTTCAATCCTGATTCCACAGCCCTGGACCCAGTGCTCATCTTCTTTAGGCCTCATTTCCTCATCAGTAATTTTTATTTATTTTTTTTCCTTTTTTAGAGATGAGGTCTTGCTATGTTGCCCAAGCTGGTCTACAACTCCTGCGATCAAAGGGGTCAAGGGATCCTCCCACCTCAGCCTCCCTAGGCACTGGGACTACAGGCCCATGCCACTGTGCCTGGCCAGTAATACAGATTTTTAAGATTTTTTTTTTTAAGTTAGTAAGATGATCTGAATACTTAAATTAAAATCGAAGCTTTTCAACTCTTTAATTCCCAATGAGGTTAAGGAAGAAAGTATTTTAGAAAACAGACAGGAAATACAACCATTAATAAGGAGAGTACCATCAGAGTGCCAGAAATTCACCGAGGATGACTATGCTGCCCAGTGCTCTTCACTAATTCTCACATACGA
The DNA here is from genome assembly GCA_008750895.1 of Mirza zaza. Lineage (NCBI taxonomy): Eukaryota > Metazoa > Chordata > Mammalia > Primates > Cheirogaleidae > Mirza > Mirza zaza. Next base: position 32,923 of record VSMD01108623.1, read on the forward strand.
CTTGATTAATAGTTAAAGAACATCCTGATCTCCACTGCTGCCATTGTTAAGGTAACTAACCTTTAATTACAGATACATTCCTAATAGGTTGTGAGGTGGCCGTCCAGTTAAGGTTTTAGTTAAGGGCCAGACTCTCAAGTCAATTAGAACCCTGGGTTCAAACGCAGTCCTGTCGCCTGCTAGGACAGCCTTCAGGGCGGTTGTGAAGACGGATGGATAGTCCATGAAAATCTCAACGCAGGGTACATGTTAAGTCACAATAAACGCCAGCCTAAAAGTTAAAAACATTTCCAGAGGATTAATGGACTATCTGAAATATTAATATCTGCCAAATGACAACTTGGGGCCCCTTTTTAAGTCGAAAACGTATTTCAACTTAAATTTTCCCAAGTTCACTTTTTTTTTTTTTTTTTTTTTGAGACAGAGTCTCACTTTCTTGCCCAGGCTAGAGTGAGTGCCGCGGCATCTGCCTAGCTCACAGCAACCTCAAACTCCTGGGCTCAAGCAATCCTGCTGCCTCAGCCTCCCCGAGTAGCTGGGACTACAGGCATGCGCCACCATGCCCGGCTAATTTTTTCTATATCTATTAGTTGGCCAATTAATTGCTTTCTATTTATAGTAGAGATGGGGTCTCGCTCTTAGGCTGGTCTCCAACTCCTGAGCTCAAACGATCCGCCCACCTCGGCCTCCCAGAGAGCTAGGATTACAGGCTTGAGCCACCGCGCCGGCCCCGAGTTCACATTTTTATGCATCTAATTTTAATGAAGTATGACAACAGTTTATGCTATTTACTCAGTCACATGTTAATCGTTTGTGAGCTGTTTTTGATTTTACAAACCCTTAAATTGTTAAGAAACAAACGGATTGGGCCGTCCATGAGCATGATTTAAAATCGGGGCTGCTGGTTTATTCTGTGATAACTCCGTCGGTTTCAAGACACATGATCTCAGTTTCACTGGGCGGAGGCGATAGGGTACTCCGTTTTCCATCCGCGGGAAAATAAAGACTTGCGCTGGGAAGCGGCAAGCACGAGCGCCGAACCCCGGACCCGGGCGTCCATTACGTAGCGCCGCGGAGGCCAGTCCCCGAGCCCTCCCGCGGCGCAGGGATAGGTTACCGCACCGCGGCGCCCGCCCCGGCGAGTTCCGCCAGAGTCTGTCAGGGACGTTTACTTTTGAATTTCCCTGGGCCGCCGAGTGTGGGCGGCGGCGCGGACCCGCCCCGGAAACCCCCGGGCTCCTTCCCGCCACTCGCAGGCCCGGCCCCTCCAGGGGTCCCTGCGGGGCGGCGGGAGGCCTCGAAGCGCGCCTGGCCCAGGGCCGCGGGGACAGCAGTGCCGGCCGCCCCTCCCCGCCGCCCTCCGTGCCGACCCGGCCACGCCCAGCAGGCGCGCCGAGCCGACGGTTGCCAGAGGGCTCGATTTTAAATTTGGAGGCCCGGCCCCCGAGCCGCAGGAGCGCGCGGCCCGCTCCTCATTGGCCGGGGGCGGTCACGTGCGGGCGCCGCCATGTTGGGAGCGCGGCGCCGCGGCCCTCGCCGCCCCCGCGGCTCGCCTTCCGCCCGCCCTCGCGCCGCCCTCGCGCCGCCCCGCCGCCCCGCCGCCCGCGCTGCCTGCCAGGGAACAAAGTGCTGAGCGCAGGAGACTCGGCGGCGGCGCGCTCCCGCTCGGCCTCTCGGTCGCCCTCGCTCCGCGTCTTCCCGCGCGTGCGTGCGTGTTGGCTTGCAAGGGGCATCCTGCGGCCGGCTGACCGATTCGCAGTCCTCCGCCTTTGCCCTTCGTGCCGCCCCGCCAGCCAGGTGCTTCTCCCTCGCGCCGTCCGGTTTCGTCCCGTGCGCCGCCCGCTCCGCCGATCGCCCCGCCGCGCACCATGGCGACCGCGACCCCCGTGCCGCCGCGGGCCGGCAGCCGCGCGGGCGGCCCCTCCACGCCGCTGAGCCCCACGCGGCTGTCGCGGCTGCAGGAGAAGGAGGAGCTGCGCGAGCTCAACGACCGGCTGGCGGTGTACATCGACAAGGTGCGCAGCCTGGAGACGGAGAACAGCGCGCTGCAGCTGCAGGTGACGGAGCGCGAGGAGGTGCGCGGCCGCGAGCTCACCGGCCTCAAGGCGCTCTACGAGACCGAGCTGGCCGACGCGCGCCGCGCGCTGGACGACACGGCCCGCGAGCGCGCCAAGCTGCAGATCGAGCTGGGCAAGTGCAAGGCCGAGCACGACCAGCTGCTGCTCAGGTGAGTGGGCGCGCGGGCCTCGTGCCTGGGGCAGCAGGCGTGCGCCCCCGGAAGGGGAGAATCGGGTTCGTGGCGGGGCCGGGGTGCCGCGCCTGTCCCGGTACCCACGGGCCGGGCGAGCGCGCGCCCGGGGCCGCCGGGAAGGAGCGGGGCCGGGAAGGGCTCTCCCGCGCGGAGGCGGCGGGCGGCCCGCAGGCCCCCGGTGCGGGGTGCGGGCTCGGGCGCGCGCTCGAGTGCGCGCCCCGGCTTCCGGCCGGCGCGAGACAAAGCGGCCGGCGGGCGTGCGGCGCGGGGTCGGGGCCGCGGCCGGGGCCGGGCCGCGCCGCCCGCCTGGAGAATGAATGGGCCCTGCGCGGGAGGAGGGGCCGGGCGCGCAGCGGCCGCGTCTCCGGGTTGGGTCCCTGTTTGGCGCGCTCCGTCCGGCCCGGTGACGTTCGCGGCGGCTCCGCGCCTCCCGGGGGCGGGGGGCGGGGCGCGGGGCCGTCCCGCGTTTCCCTTGCCAGCTTTTCTGGGGACGGGCGCGGCCCTGGGGTGCGTGTGCGCGCCGCGTCCGGAGTCGCGGGTGCCCGGGCCGTGGTCCCGCCCCGGCTGTTGCCTCCGCTTAGCGTCGTCGGGCTTTCGGGGATGGCCGCGCTTAGCGTCCACGCCTGGCCCTGTGCCGAAAGAAGCGCACGCTGAGAGTGAGCGAGGGACAGCTGCTGGCGATTGTGTCTCCTGCGGGGCCGGGTCCCCCGGGGCGACAGGAGAAACTTGCGCGCCTTTGCTGGCCCTGTCTAGACTTTCCGGTGAGCAAAAGCGCGTAATCGTCATCGGTAGGCAGCAGGCGTTGATGTCGTGCTTTAGAGACTGGCAAGTCTGGGCCCTGAATCATGGTGTCTGTCGCCACTGCCGATGGGAATTTCTGGAGGTGCCGTTTTCTGACTTTGACTCTGGTTCCCCCGGACCTCTTTCTGTCTGCGTCTGTGTGTGTCTGTCGCAGTCTCTGTGTGACTTGTGCAGAGTGTGTGTGTGTTTCTATTTCCCCTTCCTATCAGATATTTTAAAAACGGTTGATAAAAAAGTATTTGCATTTTGTTTATGTCCAAATAAAGACACTATTGGATGGCTTATAGTGAAAAATTAAACTACTTCCGCTTTCCAGGAGACAATCATAATTATCCCTTCTTTTTATTTTCTTGGACATTTAGTTCTATAACTCAAAAATAATATTATGCTTATGTTTCTATTTCTTGGATTTACCAACTCTTGGGATCATCTTTTGAAATGAAGGGTCAGTCACTCACACTACATCTTCCTCCAGATTTTTGCTACTGAATTTCTTCAAATCTTAGATGCTGTTGCTTGTAAGACTAATTTTTTTTCTTTTTTTTTTTGAGACACTTTCACTCTGTTGCCTGGTCTAGAGTGCCATTGGGTCACTGAGTAGCTGAGACTACAGGCATGTGCCACCATGCCCGGCTAATTTATATATATATATATATATATTTATTTATTTTTTAGTTGTCCAGCTAATTTCTTTATAATTTTTTTTAGTAGAGACGGGGTCTTGGTCTTGCTTACGGTGGTCTCAAACTCCTGGCCTTGAGCGATCCTCCTGCCTCCGCCTCCCAGAGTGCTAGGATTACAGGCGTGAGCCACAATGCCCAGCCTAAGACTTACAATTATGTGTACCATTTAGAAGAAAAAAACATCAGGGCCAACTGTGTAGGATCCATTCTCTCGGACCCCTGCTGATTTCAAAGATGTTAAAATGTAACACAGATTAAGTATCACTGTTCTGTGTTTAGAGGATACAAAGATTAAAAAAAAATTACTATTTTATGTTTCTGAGGTATATATCAAGAAGCAAATAAATATCTTTTGTGTGGTCTGAAGCATTTTGATGCTGATGCTTTTTATATTTTTCTAGGAGTTAGCCACTGAATGTTTTTCACAAAGTAACAAGGCTGCCACCTGGCTGACAGTACTTGTAAGTGTATGGGGTGTACAATGCATGCTGGTTTCAGCAGGATTAAAAAGTGAGAAGAATGTGTGTATTAGAATCAATGAAATAATATATGTGATATAATTTAAGCAATAATTGATGCTCGAGGAATAAAAATAAAGCACGGTGAAGGGATAGTGTAATTAAGGAAGGCCTGTCTGAGGAGTTGACTATTGATAATATTCTGAGGTATCAAGTAGTGTTTTGGGATTATATTTTTCTTAGGTTTTGTGCTACTGTGTGTGTGTATTTCTATTATCAGGACTAGATGTATTCTCTTTTCTAACATACTGTCAATTGCTGAAAACATTTTAGTTTGCTTTGTATTTGGATCATGACTTTTCTTGTACAGTTTGTTTCTAAATAGCATTTTATTTTTCTTGTAAGAAAAATTTGCCTTCAGCAAATCTGTAAACTTTTTGAAGATATCTAATCATACTATCTGTGACCTGAGTCTACTTTCTTTCCTGAAATTCTCTGCTCTGATATCCTGAAATTTACCTAAGACAGTTTCCTCTTGGATCACATATTTTCCTTTTCCTTGATTTCTTTCTTCTTTCATTTTGTTGGAGAACATTCTTAAGTGATTTATTCAGAAAGGATGGCAGGAGTTAAATTTTCTGAGTCCTGTGTCTGAAAACAAATTTTTATCATGCCTAATTGATAGCGCTAGATATAGAATACTATTAATAAATAGTTTGACATTTTTCCAGAACTTGGAAAATATTTTGCTCTATTATCTTCTGGCATCCAGGGTTTTTTTTTTTCTGAGACAGAGTCTTGCTTTGTTGCCCAGGCTAGAGTGAGTGCCGTGGCGTCAGCCTAGCTCACAGCAACCTCAAACTCCTGGGCTCAAGCGATCCTACTGCCTCAGCCTCCTGAGTAGCTGGGACTACAGGCATGCACCACCATGCTCGGCTAATTTATATATATATATATATATATATATATATTAGTTGGCCAATTAATTTCTTTCTAATTTTATAGTAGAGACGGGGTCTCGCTCTTGCTGGTTTCGAACTCCTGACCTGAAGCAGTCCACCCGCCTCGGCCTCCCAGAGTGCTAGGATTACAGTCCTGAGCCACCGCGCCCGGCCATTCAGGGTTTTTAATGTATGTCTAAAAATGCCAGTTATTTTCTTTTGTTGTTAATTGTCCCCTCCCCCTTCCTGAAAGCTTTTAGTTTTCTCTTTAAAATTCCCTTCTGTTAATTAGAGTATCTATTTTCCCTCCCTGGTCACATGTTCCTTTCGTTTGGTGTGCTCTTTTTCTTAATGCTGATTTTTGTCCTGTGATCTTTGTTTGTGTACATTTGCAAATGAAGGACTAGATATTGGTCGAGTATTGCTGCTGCTGTTGTTCTGGTAGCTCCTCCCTCTTTCTTCTGAATAGGAGAACAAATTAGGACCTTTTTATATTTTGGTGGGGTGTGCTATTAGCCAGCTTGCTGGTGAGCCTGCAATTTAGCTAAGGGGAGCTGAGGAGGGCCAAGTACAAAGCTGTTCCATTGGTTAGTCCCTTCATATTAGGCCTGCCTCACTTTTCCCTGCAGCCCCTGTATGCATACTCTGTGATGTAATTTCGTCTTCTAGAAATTAGTTGAAATGTCTGCTATCAATCCCTTTTCTGTTGACTTTGGTGCTAGGGATTTATTCCATGTTTACTGCCTTTTTATTAGAGTTTGGTGGGGAGGCTAATGCCTGTGCTTAGTAACCTATCATGTTGCAAATTAGTTACTTTTTTAGCAATAACTGGGGTATAATTTTGAAGATTAAAAGGAAGAAATGTTTTATTGTCTGTTTGGGTCCATTTAGCTTTTGTATTTAAAATAATTTTCTGTATTCAATTCTTTATTTGGAGCCTGAATGTTTTTAATTAGGTATAATCATCATTTAGGTGGATTTAGATTAAAAAATCAGTCTTGAGAGAATTATAGATTCCAAAATTAGTTTCTTTTGGTTGTACAGCACACTAGATAGATACTTAAAAGACAGAAGAATTCATAGAGACACTTGGTCCTACTGGAGAGAATTTGTCCGTGGCTTCCATGCAGGTGGTCTCTGGATCTACAGGAAAGCAGATCTCATATCTAAGATATAGTTACTCTGATTGAGTCTAAGTATAATTATATTTTACTGGAAGCTTTTTTTGGGAAACAGTTTCTAAGAATGATGATGAGTGCCTTCAGTTAGTGCTTTAAACAAAAAATAAAGAAACATTGACTTATTTCAGAATTTTACTATTAACTATGTGGGAAAGCTATACATAACAGAAAGTTAAGTATGTTCATCAATCTTCAATAACTGATTTTGTGGATTTAAACATTTTGCTACGTCAGTCATATTGGTTCAAAATCTTTTATGTAAAACTCTGGTGGCCAGATGTGCTTTGGGAGTAAAAGCAATTGCAATTTTAAGAAGGTAATGCAATGCACATACTGTACATGTTACCCTCAGTGGGGTCTGGGGTAGCCCTCCATCATGAAACATTTCTGCAGGGAAAGTTATTAATAGTCATAGTAAGTAGAGAAAGACAGACATACTAAATATAGCCTTACATCCATTCAGGTCAGGTTTTGCCACCAAACAAGGTGATGAAAATTTTAAGTGTTAGAACTTGGAAGTGCAGATAAAAGATTGTGAATTTATATTTTTAAATTGAGTTCTAAGAAGTTCCACTTGACTTACCAGATTCTAGAAGTTGTCTTTTATTCATTTGGCTTATGATAGATATTAAAGCTTGAAAAGCTGCCAAAGTAACCCTAAAGTTTCTCTTTCTGAGACCTATGAGTTAATTAGGAAAGTGGTGATAGGGGTTTACTAATATATAACTAATATAATAGATAATGTAGGATTGGTAGATATGCTAAGCAAGTGAATTTACTGTACCTTTATTTTAAAAAAAATTAAAAAGGATGTTCTAAGAAATACAGTTTAATGCATAATAGGTATTAGGCCTCAAGGCCAGTGTTTTCAAATTAATCTTTGAGATATTATATAAAAGTTTTGTTATTTAAGCAGAATTTCTTAACTTTTAAAACAAATGGTACTTCTTTTAAAATAACTTTTTTTTCCTGTGACAGTGTCTTGCTGTGTCTCCTGGGCTAGAGTGCAGTGGCATGATCATAGCTCACTGCAACCTCAAACTCCTGGGCATGTACCACCACACCTGGCTAATTTTTCTGTTTTTGTAGAGATGGGGTCTTGCTCTTTTTCAGACTGGTCTCGAACTCCTTACCTCAAGTGGTCCAGTTGGCCTCCCATTGTGCTAGGATTATAGGCATGAGCCACCATGACGGGCCAAAAATAACTTACTTTATGAAAATAAAAGGCTTTTTTACCAAATAGAATATTAAGTATAATGTTGATTGTATTTTTTCATGGTACATTTGGAGCTGAAGATTTGTAGACTTTCTACCTCCATCTCCAAGCATTGTCACTTTGAGGAGAATGGATTTGAGGTTTAGGAATTAAGCCTACATATTATATTCCTTTGGGGAAAACAGAATTCCTCTGATCTTGATTTATCATTGCACAGTAAGGAAACTTCTGATTCTTGCTCTTGCCTAGGCTGGAGTACAGTGGTGTGGTCAAAACTCACTGTATCCTGAAACTCCTGAGTTCAAGTGATCTTCCTGCCTCCACCTGGGACTACGGGGTACGAGCCACTATGCTTGACTAATTAAAAAAAATTTGTTTTGTAGAAGTGGGGGCCTTTCTATATTGCCTAGCTGGTCTCTAACTTCTGGCCTCAAGCATGAGCTACTGCACCCGGCCTAGTAAGGAAATTGCTAATGTATGTTTTCATTAAAAAATGCATATAGGCTGGCATAGTGGCTCATGCCTGCAATCCCAGTGCTTTGGGAGGCAGAGGCCAGAGGGATCACTTGAGAGTTTGAGACCAGCCTGGGCAACATAGTGAGACCCCTTCTTTACCAAAAGAAAAAAAAACTGCACAGACACTGATGTGCAGTAGCACATCAACAAGTATATTAGCCTGAGATGGGGTGATAATTAAGCAAAGCACTGCATGACAAGTCACAACTTCATTCTTGTGACTGAGCAGATACTTTTTAAGTCTTTAAGTCTGTGTTTCCTTATCTGTATAATTGGGATAAAGAGTAAGTAGTAGTTTTCTGAATCTTAGGAAGAGTTATGAAAGATGAAACTCAAGACTTTTTTCTAGCTTGTCATTTGCTCAAATTACATAGCATACTGATATGTAAGTATAAGCTCTCTTTTCTGTGGGGATGGGGGTTTACTATGTGTTTGAACTTACTATATATTTATTCTGTTGGCTTTCTACATATTTTGGTCATTCATAGAATGAAATTTAGGAAATGACTATAAGGTTAAATGGTATCTGTAGGGTTGTTTTAACGTTCATGTTCTTTGGTTTTCAGACCTAAAATAATAAAAAGTGCTAATCTGCTTTAGGGAGTTTTCTCTATACATAGGATGATCAAGTGAACAACAAAAATCTTAATCATCTTATGTATTACTTTGTCATTTTTTAAATGTACTGGTTGTGCCCTGGTTGAAGCAAGTTGATAATATACAGCCCCTGGCCTTAGTAAGAGCTATATGGCTGTGCACAGTGTGTCATGCCTGTAATCCCAGCACTTTGGGAGGCTGAGGTGGGAGGATTGCTTGAGGCCAGGAGTTTGAGATCAGCCTGGGGAGCATAGTGAGACCCCATCTCTATTAAAAAAAAAATTACCTGGGTGTGGTGTGGCACTCCTTTCCTTTAGTCCTAGCTACTTGAGCTACTTGGGTGGCTGAGGCCCGAGAATCACTTGAGCCCAGGAGTTGGAGGTTGCAGTGAGCCATGATGGCACCACTGTACTCTAGCCTGGGCAACAGAGCAAGACCCTGTCTCAAGAAAAAAGAAAGAGCTATAAAACTTTGTGTTAAATATTACTTTATTTTTTAAGGGGAGGATTGGATTGGAAGGACCAAACTCCCTAGAATCAGTGTGTTAAAGTCTAGGAAGCAGGTCCTAAGTAATTAAACTCATATTTTCAATTTTTTTAATGAAGAGAGGAGTGAGGAGGGGAGTTCAATTTCCTTTTATTGACACCTATTTTGTAGATGTCAGGTTAAATTACTAGTTAAATGTCACCTAATTTACTGGTTAAATATTAACCACTATAAAATTGGTAAAATTACAGTTGTACCAATTTTTTTTTTTTTTTTTTTTTTTTTTTGAGACAGAGTCTCACTGTGTTGCCAGGGCTAGAGTGCTGTGGCCTCAGCCTAGCTCACAGCAACCTCAAAGTCCTGAGTTCAAGGGATCCTTCTGCCTCAGCAGCACCCGCCCCATAGCTAGGACTACAGGTGTGCCACCCATGCCTGGCTAATTTTTTCTATTTTTAGTAGAGATGGGATCTTGCTCTTACTCATGCTGGTCTCAAACTCCTGAGCTCAAGAGATCCTCCCGCCTCAGCCTCCCAGAGTGCTGGGATTACAGGCGTGGCCACCGCACCCAACCTCTTTCTAGTTCTAGATCTAGTTTTATTGTTATGCTCATTAGCGTAAAGGAGTGAAAAGATTCTGCACTCTGGTCATAATCTTAGGTTTCTGCTGATATTTTTGGTGTAGACCTAGGTGATAAATGAGGCTTTCCTTAGCTAATCTACTGGGTCCTTTTTAAATTTATTTTTTTGTCTTCACTTGATTTGGATTTATTGATGATAATAGAATTAACACTTTCACTGCTAAATGATGTCTTGAATCATCTGATTTAAGCAACTAATTTTGAACAGTAGCGTTGTTCTGCAGGCATCATTCTGATTTACCACAGGAAGCAGGCTCACAAAGCACTGTCATCTGTGCTTGGGACTTGAAGTCTTACACAGGACAGTTGATTTTCAGATCCCTTTGGGTGCTTCTCTTTGAAATGGTACTAGATGTGTGTTTTTCACATTTATATTGCATAGCCTCCAGGGAGGTAATTTAGGATTTGTCAGCAGGGTGCGGTAATTGAAACAGCTATTTGAAATACTGAGGGCTTCATTTGCTAAAGAAAGTGTGAAGATGAATTACTGAAAGAGAGACCTTTCTCTTTTGTTCCTTCTTAAAAGGACTACCTTACTCCATGACTTAATAATTTAAAAGAAATTAAAACCTCAAAATAAATCTTGACTGTTCATGACAGAAATGTTCTTTCATTTTTATTCTAAATGTATTTTTCTGGAACAGGTACTTTATGACAGGCTTTGAACCAGATGTTGGGGAGAGATGAAATACTAAGTTCCCATTTTCAAGTTGCTTACAGTCTAGTGGGGAAGACAGAAAACCAACACTATAGTGTTGTGATACTATAAATGTAGCACAGTAATAAAATGTATTAAGTGCTGTGATAGCAGTATCAACGTGGTACTTTGAAGATGCAGACTGCCACCTAAGGCAGGCTAGGAGCCTTAGGAAATTTTGAAAGACCTCCCAGGGTATTGGGGAGGGAGGTGATGATGTCTGAGCCATGTATTGGGAGGTAAGTAGGACTTGACTTCTAAACGGAAAGTGTTAGGAAGGGGAATTGTGCTGAATGTCAAATAATTCATAATACTAGAGCCATATATATGGGGTAGGAGAGGATTACATTTTAGGTAATGAGGATCCTCAGGAATTTCAGGCAGAAAGTGACACGATCAGTCTGGCTGTGCTGTGGAGGGAAACAAGAGTAGAGGTAATAACACGGAGTAAGGATGCCTGGGGAGTAATGAGGCAGCCCTTGAACTGAGGTGGGTAATGAGAAAGGAGAGAGGGTATATTTAGGACACTGAGCATAGGATTTGGGGAGAATAAGAAGTCTAAGGTTTGCTTCCAAGCATGCGTACCTGGGTAGACAGTGTTACTTCTTAACAGAGATTGGTGGGTAAGGAATAGGTTTGGAGGACCCTCAGGGTTAGTAGTATATGTGTTGGACTTTTAGGTGGAGATGTCAGTTGGCAATTTGGAGTACTCAGAGACATGGAAAATGTCTACATATGAGGACTAGGTAGAGGAAGGAAAACCCATACTGGAGATGATAAGTAATAGAGAGGTAGGAAAAGAGAGTTGAGCCATGGACCAAGGAGATTATTTTTTAGTTTGATAAAGCCTAAAAAGTAACCATTGTCTTTGTCTGGGAGATGATTATTGACTGTGAGGAGAGCCTTATGTTAGTGAAAAGTAGTGGAGCAAAGCCACTGGCCATAATTGAGGGGCAGCGAGAGGAAAGAGATCATGAATTTAAAACACTTGTTCAAGAATGTTCACAGTAAAGAGGAGACATTCTTAAAGGTTGATTTAAAGTTGATTCTTACTCCATGGTGTTATAATGAAACGTTGGCTGGGGGACCAGAACACTTGTCTTCTAAGATTCTGTACTAAAAATGTAATCATTTCACCCCCTTTGCTTAAAACACTTTAGTAGCTTCTAGGATAAAGACTAAAATCTTTAATAAGTAGGATGAACATATAATTTACCATCCAAATTGGGATACTTTTGTGTGTGAAGAGGGAGTTATCAGTAATTATTCAGGGACAACCGGCATAAATGGAAATTGTCCTGGACAAATTAGGACATATTTGCTCAGGTCAACCTACCTAAAAGTTCTTTTCTACATAGGCTGGCCTGTCTTGACTCTGCAGTTTTATCTCATACCATACTTGAACTTGCTTATTCCTCTCTAAGTGTGAAACCCTTTGTTCAGTCCTTTACTATGCTCCTCCTAATATGGGCCTTTGCATGTGGGATTTCCTTTGGATTTCTCTCATCAGTGCATTGACTTGTACTTATCCCTCAGGTCTCCACTCAGTGTTCATTTCCTTGGGGAAATCTTCTCTGACTTCTCTGATTCCAATTTTTCTAATCTGTGCCTTGAAGAAAAACACAACCTATGACTGTCTAGCAACATATGTTTGTATGCATGATTTAAGGACTCAGGAGTTCTCCAAGACTTCTCTTGACAAAGATTACCTTCAACTATTTTCAGTGCTCCTTTGGTGTTTATCTCCATATCTAGATGACAGTGGGACATTGTTGACTTTGCCTTGTTGTCTTCATAATACATATTTTTTCCCCTCCTTATGCTTTTAGTAGTCATATGTTACATTTTAGTTTAGATCAGTTTTTGGTATTTAAAGTATTAATTCAGTGCATTCTGCTACAGATGCTTCCGTAATTCCAGTGAGCTCATATGTAACTGGTAAATAGAGAAATGATGTTATAATTGGAAGTTGTATTGATTTATATGTACCTTTTCCTAGTCAATCCTAGTAAAGGGGAGCCAGAATAGCAAGAGTATAGTAATAATCTTCAGAAGGGGAAGAAAGAAAGCCCTCAGCTCTGCTTTCAACTTTAGGACAATTAGAAGTAAATGCCTGTGCCCAGGCTTCTCTCCCCAAGAGAGGTACATGCCTAGCTTTGCTCTGTTAGCTAGTCTTATTCTTGTGTTCAGAGCTCTGCTTCTATCTGTTGTCTTAATTCCTGCAAACCACCATTTCTACTGGTTTTTATGCAGTTAAAAGCATCTCTTGATACAGCTCCATCCACACTAAACTGTCTGGCCTGTCCAAGTAATCTTCTGAGGTACTAATTACTATTTATGTTATTGCTGGTGCTCTGGTTTCAAAGCTGTGCAGGTTTTGGGTGGTCTATTCTAACACTGTTTCTCGCATTTGCACATTTATTTATTTATTTTGTTGTTTCCTGAAGCAAAGCAGCAGGTATTTTTTAAATTTTTTTTTTGTTGCACTGTTATTTTTCATATGTGCAGAGTGCAAGAGTTTTCAGAAACATGTATTAATATGTTATAGCAGCAATACTTGCATAATATAAACTTAAATTTATATAAGCAGTATAAACCAGCAAAAATCAATAGTGTTCTATTAATATGATTAGTTTTTCTTCCTTATTCCATCTTTTGATCACCTATAAAAATAGTATTTTTCCTCCACTTAGTTTTGTATAGTTGTATGGAAGGACTCTATGCCAATTGTTAAAACATCAAGTTATTTAAAATCATTAGATTTTCTATTTGTCTTATTAAAGAAAATTACCTTTTGGAGCCTTGTGTTCTGGGGTATAGAATTCTAGGTCATAAAAGATAATTCCTAAGGAATTTGAAGGTAGTTCTATAGTTTTCTAGCTTTCATTGTTACTGGAGAAGTACTAGTAACTGAAAAATTTAAAAGTTTGTAGGATTTTCTTTTGGTCCAGTTCTAAAGTTTCACAAGAATGTTCCTTGATGTGAATCCCTTTTCATCCATTGTGCTGATCATTTTGTTGGATTTCTTTGGTTTGGAAATTTATGTCCTTCAGTTCTTGGAAATTTTCTTGAATTATTTTACTGATGATTTTCTCCTTTTATTACTTCCTCACACTCCTATTATTCAAATGCTGGGCCTTTTGCTTTGATCCTTTGGTTTTCTTACTTTTTTAAAAAAAATACTTTTCGTCTACTAAAAGATGTTTTTAATTTTACCTTCCAATTTTTGCTATCATATTTTACATTTCTATAATAATAACTTCTCTTAATGTCTCTTTATAGCATTCTGTTCTTGTTTAAATTTCATGGATGCAGTCCTTTCCCTTGTCTTTTTGGAAGTCTTTATTTCCTTCATAGTCCCTCTTTGTTTTAAGTTAATTTCTTTTTCTGTTTGTTTAGGTCTTTGTATTAGTGCAGGGAATGGAAACCTAGACATTTTAAGGGAAACAATTTAGGATGTAGGTGCTTAGAAAAAATTATTAGAAGGGCTAGAGGAGCAGGAACGATGCCTATAACATTGTAGAACTGAACTTTGGGAACTTTTATGTCTGAGGCCACCACTAGAACCACTGAATATTTAAAAAATAGTATATAGCTACAATTCAGGAAGCTGCCATTGCTGTTGCTTTAGAAACAACCGTCTCCAATGAACTGGAGATGGATATTGGAACACTGTTTCAGAAAAATTTCACAGACTAATATCCCTTATGAATATAGGCCCCCAAATTTCCAACAAAATGCTACCATACTAAATCCACAAACATATAAATAGGATTATATACCATCATATCATAGAATTTATCCTAGGAATGCAACATTAGCTTAGTCTGTGAAAGTCAATCAATGTAATACACCATATTAATAGAGTGAAGGGGCCAGTGTGGTGGCTCATGCCTGCAATCCCAGCACTTTGGGAGGTTGAGGCAGAAATATCACCTGCAGCCAGAAGTTCAAGACCAGCCTGGGCAGCACAGTAAGACCCTGTCTTTAAGAAAAATAAAAAGACATCCAGGCATAGTGGCTTACACCTATAGTCTTAGCTACTTGGGAGGCTGAGGCAAGAGGATCACTTGAGTCCAGGAGTTTGAGGTTACAGTAAGTTGTGACCATGTTACTGCACTTGAGCCTGGGCAACAGAGTGAGACCCTTTCTCTCAAAGAAAAGAAAATTAAAATGAAGGACAGAAACTATATGACCATCTCAGTAGATGCAAAAAAAGCGTTTGACCAAGTATAGCTCCTTTTCATGGTAAAAATATTCAAACTTGGGATAAAAGGGAACTTCTGCCAAAGAATGTCTATGAAAAACCCAGTTTATATCATACTTAAGTGGTAAAGATTAAAAGCTTTCCCCCTAAGATCGGGCACAAGACAAAATGTCTACTCTCAGCACGTTTATTCAACAATGTATCGGAAGTTCTAGGCAGAGCGATTGGGCAAGAAAAGGAAATAAAAGGCGTTCATATTGGAAAGGAAGAAGTAAAAGTCTGTCTTTGCAGATGACATGATCTCATATATAGAAAATCTTAAGGAATCTTTTAAAAACAAAAATCTCAGAGTTAATAAACAAGTTCAGCAAGGTTGCATGATAAAAGAGCAATATAAGAAAATCAATTATATTTCTAGCATTGAACAATCCAAAAATGAAATTAAAAAAAATTTCATTTACGATAGCACTAAAAAGAATAAAATACTTAGGAATACATTTTACAGATGAAGTATAAGACTTACACACTGGAAACTGTAAAACATTGTTGAAAGAAATTAAAGAGGACCTATATAAATGGAAAAGCATCCCGTGTTCATGGATTAGGAGACTTGATATTGTTAAGATGACAGTTCTTCCCAAATTCACCTATAGATTCAACCCAGTCTCCATCAAAATCACAGCTGCTTTTTTTGTAGAAATTGACAAACTGACGCTAAAATTCATATAAAAATGCATGGGAACCAGGATAGCCCAAATTAGCCAAAACAGTCTTAACACCTTCTTATTAAGTGGGGTTCTCAAAATCTGTTGTGAATCTCTAGGTATAGGTGGAGCTTCTTGACCAAGCTTCGTTGTAGGTGAAATGGCATTCGGGACACTCAGTGTCATCATCTTCAGGTCTTTTCTCTTGGTCTTTCACCCTTGTCCAAGAGGGGATAGGCCTGGCAGTGATGTGCTATAAGCTGAGGGAGGTTGCGAGGGGTGGAAATATCAACATTCTATCAGAGTTCAATGAATTCCTCTGTTTTTTTTTTTGTTTGTTTTTTGGCTCCCCCGTCCCCCATACACACACATTATGGAACTGCTGTGCGTGACTACCAGGTCCTCAGAGAAAACCTTTTGTCTTCTAGCTATGGTGGATGAGGGCCCTTGGCCCAGAAGCATGGAGTGGGGGAGGGGTCTGTTTTGCTTCTTAAATAGATTTTTAACCAGTCCTCCTACTTCAGGGTACCAGCATATCTCTTGCTGCCAGTGGTGGCTGCGGTATAAATTAGGTTGCTTTTCAGATATCTCTCTGTCTGGTTTAGGATTTAGCACTCTTGCGTTGGCTAGGTCTAGGTTAGTTTTCACCATCTGCTTTCCAGCTTCCAAAATTTCATCACATCCTCTTCAGTTTTTTTCAATGAGAATTTGTGCCTTTGCTGTTTTTAGTTGGGTTTCTGGAAGGGGTAATAATGGAGACATGTGTTTAATGTGTCATTTTTCCCAGGAGTCACATCATATATTCTTGAAGTACTGTGTACTTTCTTTTTCCCCAGAGAAGGTTTCTGACAAGTTTGATTTGTTGAGACAGTTTTGTATGATTCGCTTATTAAAGTGGAATCTCCTTGTGGACAAACAGGGCTAGTGTCTGATTTTGCTTCCTGTTGTATCCACACATTTCCTAGCACTCTATAGGCTCCCCGAGGTAATTTTTGACTTAGTTATCATTTTTGTAGGAGGCCATTTTCCCTCCCTTTTTGTAGGAGTCTTACACATGATTCATACAGGAGCAGTGAAATAACAAGTGACACCAGTATTGGTATTGCTGAATAAAATGTAGGTTTGGAAAGTGGTTTTCTGGTGTGAAAAAATGACTGTTGGTGGTAATAACAGGCATACAATCAGTCTCTGCCTGACCAAACTACATAAAATCATCATCTTTCCCTTCCCTCTCTATACTCCTTATTCTGATTTATTTTTCTTCAAAGTACAGATTATCCCTGACATATGTGTATTTGTTTATTGTGTGACTTTCCCCATTAAAAGGTACCTTCATAAGGGCAGGGACTTGGTATATTTTGTTCATTGCTGGTTTCCAATCACCCAGATCAGTGCCTGGCACATAATAGGTAAGTGACAAAGTACTTGTTGGCTTTTTTTAAAAAAGGAATTTAAGTTATTTTTTATTTATTTATATTTTATTTTAGCGTATTATGGGGGTACAAGTGTTAAGGTTACATATATAAGTTATTTTTATTAGGACTTAAATCTGTAAGAGTCTATTCTATATTCTTGTGCCTGTTTATATATATCATGTTGAACTTCTTTTGTTCAAAGAAATGGTTCCGTGGTCCAGTTTCAAATTTCATTTAGTATTTTTCCTAATTTTACTTTGATTCCAGTTAAGGTTTGCCTGAGTCTGATTAGGTTGTTGCTAATTTGTTGACACATCAGTTTACTCAATGAGTAGCAGGATTTTATTGTCGCTAGAAACTATCCTTTGCAGCTTGTGATCACAAGAGTTTCTGGAGTTTTTGTGTATTAATTACATTTATTTTAACTTCAGGGAAGTTCGTTAATTTTCCACAGGAATACTGTGGATCACATTCCTTTCCCTGTGGAAGGGAAGATAATTTGAGGACAGTGTTGAAGATGATGAATGAATGTTGGAGCAAATGCATATTTAATATGCAATTTGAGCCTATTATGAAATAAGATTATTTAGTTTTAGGACAAGGTTTTTATGTGGGCTTATTAATAACTTTTACTTTAAATTCAAAATAAAGTCTATTTGTCCTCCAAAAGTCCAGACCGTGGCTAGATCATAAAGGGCTTGTTGATTGTGAGCTCTGGGTGTGAAGAGATCCCCAGCAACTGGTAATCACTTGAGTAACTGCAGCAGTGTGAGTGGTGCTCAGCTGCTACCAGGCGGCTGTTGGGAAGAACCTTATGGCCTGTGAAAGCATGAACGTAGCTTGAACAGCCGGGCCTAGTTGCCCTGGCTCTCTGTGTAGACTGGGTCTGTTTCGAAGGATACAAAAATTGTTATTTTGTGGATATGATTAGAAATAACAGGTTTTTTTAATTTTAGCGTATTATGGGGGTACAAGTGTTAAGGTTACATATATTGCCCATGCCCCCTACCCCTCAAGTAAGAGCGTCAAGCGTGTCCATCCCCCCAAAATGTTGCACATCTTACTCGTTGTGTTTTTATATACCAACCCCTCCTCCCCCTCCCACCCTCCAGACACCCGATAAATATTACTCCTATATGTCCACTTAGGAGTTGATCCGTTAATACCAATTTGCTGCTGAGTACATGTGGTGCGGGTTTTTTCATTCTTGAGATACTTCCCTTAGTAGAATGGGTTCCAGCTGTATCTAGGAATATACAAGAGGTGCTATATCACCATTGTTTCTTAAAGCTGAATAGTACTCCATGGTATACATATACCACATTTTATTAATCCACTCATGAATTGGTGGGCACTTGGGTTGTTTCCACAGCTTTGCAATTGTGAATTGTGCTGCTATAAACATTCGGGTGCACGTGTCTTTTTCATAAAGTGACTTTTGATCTTTTGAGTAGATGCTCAGTAGTGGAATTGCTGGATCAAATGGTAGCTCTACTTGTATCGCTTTGAGGTGTCTCCATATTGCTTTCCACAGAGGTTGAACTAGTTTGCAGTCCCACCAGCAGTGTAGGAGTGTTCCTCTCTCTCCGCATCCACGCCAGCATTTGTTGTTTGGGGACTTTTTGATAAAGGCCGTTCTCACTGGAGTTAAGTGATACCTCATTGTGGTTTTGATTTGCAAGAAATAACAGTTTTATATAGAATGATATCTATTATGTTATCTTGACTGCAGGTGAAAAGCTAAATGGCTTTCTCCTTTCATTCCCTGTAATTTATTTGTTTTCTAAATATGAGTGGTCCTGAAGTGAAATGTAGTGATTGGTGCTGACACAAACTGACCAAGAAAATGTTAGTAGAAGGGCAACAATTTACCATTACCCAGCTATTAATAATTAAAACAGTTCTGTAATAAACTTCAGATTATGTTCTAAGTATTTTTCCCTGTAAGTTTACTTATTGATTTGTTTTACACTAATTCTTTGTTCCCTGTTTAAGTGGTCAATCTTATTTTTCAAGTGCTTAAGGTTATAGTATGCTTACTAATTCATTTTTAAGTAGTTATTGTTATTGTACACAGACTAGGCCCTTAATGATTTTCTGTATGTTATGTATGTGGTGTGACTTTGGGGAAGATACGCTCTATAGTTGTTACCTAGTTATGATGCACTTCATTCACTAAGAGGTCCATTGAACATTCATTTTTCCCGTGATTCTGTAATTGGGTGCATTTTTCTAATCTCCACTTTCTTATTGATAGGACTAGCCTGGAGTAGGGTACACCTAGCCATAAGAAGGATACCTGGGATGAAGGTGGGAGACTGAGTGATCCTAACAAACAGTAGTGCTGAAGCCAAGTTCAGACACTGAGTTCCAGAGCCAAATAGTTCAGTGCAGAAGCCAGGGTTGAGGTGATTAAGATCATCAAATCAAGGTCAAACTGGTGGTAGGTTGAAAAACCAAGGTGGTTAAAACAGTGGAGTATGTGATATTTCTGGTGGTAGAGGGTAGTCAGGAGTAATTCAGAAAGTGTTAACCAATGCATTTAGGGTTAGTCCTGTAGGCCTCAGGAGAGGGTAGGTGTGTGTCCTAGACAGTACAATGTTTTACTGGGAAAGTACAACCATAGTATGTCACCAAAGCTATGTCTGTAGGTCTTGAGTAACTACTGTAGAATGTTAACAGGCATATAAATGTATCCTTTCTAGTTGATTTTTTTTAAATGGTAAGATAGTTAGATGTGATCACTTGATATGACTGGTGAAATTCAAACTTAACTTGAAGTGAAAGCTAACTTTGCTTATTAAGGGAGGAAATGCTTAGGATAGAGTGCCAACTACATTTATAAAACTACTTTTTTTTCTGGCTGCAGTTGGAGTTTGATTCTTCTGTAAAATATCTAAAGTAAATGGGTATGTTTTATGACTTATTTTCAGTAGTATGGTTATTTCTAGCATTAGATTCATATGTTGAATTTAAATGAAGACATAGGAAGGTCTCTTTATCTGGAGGTAGAAATAGTTTAATCAGGCAGGTCCGTAACACTGAACAATCCGGTCAGGAAATAGAGTCAAAGTAAAATGTGTACTAATGCCTTAAGTGATAGCTTCTAATAACTTTGAGTTTCTATACATATTGCTCTCTGTTCCAGTACATTGTCAGATGTCACTCTGTGCTTCGGTGATAGCTCAGCAAATTCATATATGTATGTTTTGGGATGTCAGTTCTGCAGGTTTCTACACTTTGACCATGTGCTAATAATTACACTTGGAATTCACACATCATATTAATGGAAAATAATAATACAGTTAGAAAATTATGACAAGATTATGTTCAAAACGTTAACTCACTGCATGGTCACCATGTGTCCTTGGCAGCTCATGTGGCACGTAAGGCTCATTGATTTATGGCTCTTCACTGGAGACTTGGGCTTAATCTTAAGAACTTTTTCATTGCTCGTCTGGCCTAGGAAATTGGCGGGGAGATAGGGAGGACATCTAGGAATGTGGATTTTAGACATTACAGAAGTGTCACAGTTATCTTTTTCTTCCCAGAAAAGATAGTATATTTTACATAGGATGAAAAAGCAGAGATGTTTTTTGAGGGGGGTGTGTAGGGGTATCTTTTAACATTTACTAAAATAGTCATTATATATAGGTTTTTCGTGTAAAAGATATATGAATAAGTCACCAGCTTTGCCCTCAAAGAGTTGACCAGGTCTCTTGAGTAGCTAAGCATATCCACAAATGCAGGGATTTTTATTAAATGATCAGTGTGATGTAAGTACATCTGTGCAAGGGGCAAAGGTAGTATTCAGTTTCCTGTATTTCTACTTGATGAAGCATTGACTTTTTCCCTGTTAATACTGGGGGCTAAAGGAAGAAGAGGAGAAATGTGTGAACACAGAACATTTTGTTGATGGAGCTGGAGGGGGCTTAGGGTGCAAGGACGGCTGCAAGAATTGTCTGCCCTAAACTCCATTGCAGGTACCCCCACCCCAGTCCCTCTTCGTCATTGTACTTCAGCGTCTGCAAGATAAGCCTTTATGCTACGCAGACAGCTACCCGGAAAAGTGTGGTGATGTGAGCAGTGAAAAAGTACTGAAGGTCCAGAAAAAGGAAGGAAAACTTCTGATAATACACTTAGCTGGGGACCCTGTCTTATTTATCTTTCTGTCTCTGGCAGTACATGGTACTCAGTATTGTTTGCCAGATTATAAATAGGTCTCAAAACTAAGGACCTAGACCGAGCCCTTCCCTGTGTCTACACCCTCTCCGCTGTACCTGTGTGTAAGTGTGCTGTACATGTACTATATACTTGTTTGGGATAAAAAAGCCAAAGTGTGTTCACTGCCTTCAATGAGAAGAGACCATAAAGTCCTCTGCACTGATGATGTTGGCTGATACTTAAGTTCTCCTCGGTGCCCAGTACTGCACCTGCTGGCCTGCGTGCGAAGGCCACGGTGGCTTGTTATAGGCACTACAGGGCAGGTCCAGATGGACTATTTGGGTCTTGGAAAAAAAAGCTTGGTTCTCTGTATAACCAGAAGTTTACCACTTTACTCATCTGCTGATGGATTATAATGCAAAAGGAAAAATTTAAATACTTCTCTAAACTTAGTATTTAGCTTGGCTGCTGTGGTGTGCTTCTTTCTGTCATATTTTAACAGAAAAAATTTTTTGAGCCCCCACTCTGTATCAGACATTCCCAGGCACTGAGAAAATGAAGGCAAGCTCATTTTGCTCACAGTTCAGTGTAGGAGACACATGAAATCTTAAATCGTGA
Organism: Mirza zaza; assembly: GCA_008750895.1. Taxonomy (NCBI): domain Eukaryota; kingdom Metazoa; phylum Chordata; class Mammalia; order Primates; family Cheirogaleidae; genus Mirza; species Mirza zaza. The sequence continues at coordinate 54,495 of VSMD01108623.1, forward strand.
AAAAAAGAAACCCTTGTGCACTGTAAAATGATGCACAAAGTGCTAATGGAACCCAAGGAAGGTAAATGACTTTTTCTGCTAGGAGAAACAAAGCAGGAAAGCTTTACAGAGGAGGGATGCCATTTGGTCTTAGATTTGAATGATAGAGTGAACTAGGAGTTAGATGGAGTTAGAAATTAGAACAGATGGCATAGAGTCAAGGAGAGTGAGGTCCAAGGCCCAGAAGCTCTTCAGGAATTAAACCTGAAGGGCTTTCTAGATGGCCAAGCATGCCAAAGATCTTGCATGTTTCTTGATGTTCAGAAGTTTTCAAACTGTTTTGCAGAAAACTAGGGCTGTTGAGATGGGGATTGGTGAGATACTAGGCCCCATACTCTCTCTTCAATCATAGCAGCTCCACATAAACACAAAACAAAACATGCTTTTTGGAAGCACTGTTATAGGAAATGTGAAGCTATTGAAGGATTTTGTTAGATTTGTACTTATTAAATAATAAAATCTTAAGCCAGCAGTTCTTTTGGGGTCATGTGGTCTTTCATTGGGTTATCTGCTTATTTTGGTTTTTACTTACCATGTCCTGCCTTCTCATAACTTAATTAGCTCTAGTCTCCACTATCATCTGATTAAAGTTGATTTCCATAGTTCAGATTTTGAGTGAGAGGAAATCTGATTGGTTGCTTGTCAGACAAATGTGATTGGCTTCCACAGAGTCAGATATTCACCTCCAGTCTAATTGAATATAAGCAGATCTCTTTCAGGAGTTGTGGTTGGGGGTAGTTCCTTAATACAAAGGTGTCGATTAGGCTGCTCAAGTCTTTGGTAGGAATCACTCTTGTCCTTTCTTGTGTGCCTTTCATAAATACTCCCTGCATATAGGTGTGTGTGTGTGTGTGTGTGTGTGTGTGT
>VSMD01108625.1:0-56494 GCA_008750895.1 Mirza zaza
GAGAGGAAGCAACTCACCTCGTGTCCCATGTCTAGCTGGGGAAAGGGGTGGGACGGCACAGCCGATGCTTTGGCAGGAGGAGGTCCCTAGGTGAACACACTGGAGGAGCTTGTTCCAGTGCAATGTGCCCCCGGCTGACTGCAACGCAGGGTCAACATGGTCTGTTTATCTTCAGGTAGACCTTGGCCACCTGATCTAGGCCTTCTCCTGAAATCATCTTCATGGAAGTTTCTATGACTTGGTTTACTAGTTACTATTCCCATGCCCTATGCTTGCTACTAGACTGTAGGCATTTGGTTTACTTTTATGACCCACATAGCTTCTACACACCAGGATACTTTAAAAATCAAACATGGACTCGGTTGTCCTCCCCCTTTAAGCTCTGGATTTTGTGTACATATACTAAATTATCAAATCTTAAGTTGTGTTATAAAAAAGAATGACACTCGAGTCACGAGAGAAAAACAAGATTGTTGTTTATGAACATTTCACAAAAATATGCATTTTGTAAGGCTCATTGATTTATTTCCAATTCGAGAAGCAACATAGACATACAGAACGGTTCATTAGATATTCATTATACCTCCTTAGCTGCTTTTATTAGAAGTGCCCGTGCTGCCAATGGCAAGGTTGATGTTTGCAGGGTTGAATCAATGCTTGAAACTCATCAATTTCTTATAGGCAGTTTTGGTTTAAGGTATTTTGATGATTTTATAGAAATGTTTTACCCCATTAAAAAGCTATAACTTAAACTGTGGTGCAGGGCAGGCACACATTAGATGATAAATGGCTGTGTGTAAGAGATTTCAAATTTGTCAAATCTGCATTAAAGAACTATATTTGAAATTGGTTGGAAGGTTGGGTGAATTCTCTAGGTAAAAATGACATTTGTTTTATGGATCCCTCTGAAACAATTCCCCAAGAGTTTTCATTTGAATAAATCACATCCAAGTTCAGCACTCCAGAAGCAGCTGGCGTGGTAGAGTTGCCTTTGCTGCTTTTCTGTTTCCTCTTTTTCTGAGAAAAGTGTTGATTTCCTCGTCTGTAAAGGGAGTGAGACGGGATGACCTGGAGGTGGGAATATTTATATTTATTCGTTCATTCATTAAACACTTATACATTCATGTATTTATTTATTTATTTTGAGACAGAGTCTTGCTCTGTTGCCTGGGCTAGAGTGTCATGGCATCAGCCTAGCTCACAGCAACCTCAAACTCCTGGGCTCAAGCGATCCTCCTGCCTCAGCCTCCGGAGTAGCTGGGACTACAGGCATGCACCACCATGCCCAGCTAATTTTTTCTAATTTTTAGTTGCCTGAATAATTTCTTTCTATTTTTTAGTAGAGAAAGGGTCTTGCTCTTGCTAAGGCTGGTCTTGAACTCCTGGCCTCAAGCGATCCTTCCACCTCAGCCTCCATTCAACCCTTCTTTCTTTATTTATTTATTGGAGACAGAGTCTCACTTTCTCACCTAGGCTAGAGTGCAGTGGTGTCATCGTAGCTCACTGCAACCTCCATCCAACTCCTGGGCTCAAGTGATCCTCCTGCCTCAGCCCCCTAAAATGCTAGGATTACAGGCATGAGCCACTGTGCCTGGCCAGCACTTATTTATTGAGCAGGAGCGGGCATGTTCTGGCACTAAAGGAACAGCAACATAGAAAACCTAGTCCTTGTTCTGGTGGAGATGACATCCCACAAGGAGAAAAACAATAAACAGATGAGGTAATTGCGTGAATAATTTACTGCCCTGAAGGCAGTATTGTGAGGGTGAGTTGTGGGCGGGTGGTGGCAGCAACTCTTTTAGAAGGGGTCATGTCAGCTGAGGAGAAGCCAGGAATGAACACCTGGAGGAAGAGCATTCCAGAAGGGGGAACAGCCAAGGCGAGAGGTGTGGCGTAGCACGCTGGGGGTGGGGGTGGGGACAAAGGCGTGGGTCTTCTTCCCCCATCTCCACGCAGCTGTGAGCGCTATGCTGCAAGGAAGCGACTGAGGCCAAGGGGGCCGGGGGGAGAGTGTAGGAGGGAGGGAGGGGAGAGGGCAGGACCACTGGGGCTGGAGGTGGATGGACACGTTAGGGGATTCCACCGCTCTCCCCACACCTTAAAGACACACGCTGCGCATGCGCCGCCTTGGCCCAGCGTGCTGGCGAGAGAGCTGGACGGGGAGGGAAAGTCCTCACCGTGCAGACTGGTCACCATCCCACTAGACAACACACAGAGGAGAAAGGCAGGGCCAAGGAAGGCAGTTCATCTAGATGAACCCCTCACTTTAAGTTCAAACCAAATCATTTTCTGCTTGTTTGGAGTCTGGAGGAAGAGCGGGGTTTGATGCCAGAGACTCCTAACTCCTATTTCCCGGCGTTCCAGGCTCCTTCCATCTGGCTTCAGCCCACGTTCCACCCAACCCTACTTCTCTCACCTCAGAACTTCCACTGCAGCCAGGGCAGACTTCCTGAGCCTCCCCTCCCACAGAGAATGGACTCAAACCCGTTCTCCTCCTGCAATGCCGGGCGCCCCTCTCTATCCGAGTCTTATGGGTCCTTCTTGTCTTTGTGGAACTTCCCTGCCTTGTCGGCCCTCAGCTGTGGGGGCCACACGCACCATTCCTGTGCATCGCTGGCCGCCGAACCTGCCGACTCGGTGGAGGGTACCTCAGAGAGGCCAGGGTGCCCCCCACTCGGCCCTCCAACGTGCTCAGGCAGGCCCCGTTTCCCGTCCTTCAGAGACATGTCGTGCAGATCCATAGCTTTCTGGGTTACTTCCAACTATTACAATAGTCCCTGCTTTGATAATGAGATTTTTTTTTTCAAGTGAAAAGGTCTGGTCTAGTTTCATGTAAAACTTTAATCTCACCTCCAAATCAAAGTTACCGGCTTAGGCGGAAGCTCAGGGTTGTGCCGGTGGGAAGGAGGGGTTGGTCTTGGAGTTTACTCTACCTCTGCCTCATCTCTTTGCTGGCTCTTGCAGAGTCCAGGTTGGTATTGGTGAGATTAGAGGGAGAGCGCAAAGTATGTCTCACATCAAGATTTCCTCTTGGCTGTTGCCAAGAGGCCACACAATGCCCTTCGTCCCGGAGGAGGACCATCATCTGTTCTCTCACTGGGCACATCTTTGGGAACTTTGAAGAACCTCCTGCTACGCCTCACATAAACTTCACCCCTCTCCCCTTTTCCCTGCTCCAGCCACACTGGCCTTCCTTCCCTTCTCATCCTGGCAAGTTCCTTTCTGCCTCAGAGCCTTGGCATTTTCATTCCCTCTGCCTGGAGCCCTCTCTCCGCCCCCTTTTCTAGGTAAGCCCTAGTCATGTTTTGAATCTCAGCTCAAACATGAATTCTTTGGAGCACCCTAACCTATACGCTCAGCCCAGGCAGATCTTAGTCGTACACTTTCACAGGGCCTGCTGTAAAAACACTGATTGTTTAAATAGTTATTTAACACCTGTCTTCCCTACTTGTATGTGGGCTCCAAGAGGGCTTGATAAGTAGGTATTTGTAGAAAGACAGAATAAATGGATTTTCCCAATAAGCTCATGAGCACTTGGACATGCCAAACAGATAGTAGGTACTAAATAATTATTTGTGAGACTGACATGAAATTGAAGGCAAGAGCCATGTCTATTAGTCTCCGGATTCACTATACGACTTAGTACATAGTAGGAGTTCAATAAATAGCTGTTGCCAAGTATTTCCAACAAGCTCATCAGAGTTAACCCAAATATCAGAGAATTGGCTGGAATGTACTTCTGACCTGCACCTGTTCCTCAATGTCAGCAGACGTTACTCTGTTATTTTCGCAAATATCTACCTCAGCCAAGGCAGGATGCCTGCCTTTAATCAGCTGACTTTATATTTCATAGTCCAGGAGGAGCATGACCGCAAGAAAGGGATGCAGATAATGTAGCCATAAATCCAAAGAGTGACAATTTCTAATAATTTGTCCCTTTGTTCCCGTTAGTAAACTTGTACCTCTATTAGCCCAACCGATCCAATTCTTGGTTCCCCAAACAGGGTCACCATATGCGCCTTCAACCTGACTTGTACGAAGACTTGTTTTATTAGTCACAATTAGTTGCAGGTGCAAAGACTGAGGGCACAACTAACTGTGTCTGGAATCACCTCCTCACATACGCAATTAAACACTTGCACACTCAGAATTAGGTTCAAGTGGCTAATTGCACCCGGAAGTAGGTAATTGCAGGTGCAATTAGCTGCAAGTGCAATTTTTCACCCGAGACTAATTGCTCCCAAAGTAAGGAGACAGGGATTGGAAATTCAGTACTGAATGTATGTGAGGTTATTGCAACCACCTGTGATTTTAATGGCCCTCCCCCTCTTGACTTAGAGCATAGTGGCCTCTCTTTGGTCTTTAGGAAGAGTTAGGTTGCTTAACTCCTTCTGTATATCTGTTCTACAGCATCCTCTTCTCCAGTTGGGTCTTCTTTTCCTTACTTAGGCCTGCTGTTTTCAGAATTTCTTTCTTTTCTTCTGGAATCCCTGGCTATTTAAAGGGCATATGTTCCTGTACTGTTCAGCTGTATCTAAATCCCCTCAGAATCTACGTAAGACATGGTCAATAACTTGGACAGCTTGGTGGGTGGTAACTTCCAATTAGGTCTTGAACACTGTTCCTTGAGGAGTCTCATTTGAACATGACAGATGAAAAGCTCTTCTCTGTGCCCCAGGTGACGAGGATGGACCACTCCATCACCCGGAAACTTGTCTTTACCAGCAGGTTCAACTTGACATGCTTTTTCCTACTATCTTGTCTCCTATATCAGTAAAAGTACAATCAGAAAAACACCATGGTTTTTTTTAAAATGATTATAAAATTAAAGCATAACTGAAAAAAATTCAATGAATTTTTATTCAAAGTGAACACAGTAAAACTAACCAAGGAAACCAAAACTGTTAGTACTACTCCAGAAAGTCTTTTGATCAGGTAAACATTATTTAGGTAAAACATAGATCACCATAGTTATTTTAACAGAAAGAATTCAATAAAGGTAATGAATTAAGCTGGTATTAGCAGACTGAAAGGCAAAAAAGGAACCCTGAGGTATATCTCAGTGGTGGTAACTGCAGGAAGCAGCTGCCCCACCAAGGGCTGAAGACACAAAGGCAAGAGGCTGAGGTTATTGGAACCTAGATGCTCAGAGGAAGGGCCCCACAGAGCTGGAACACAGAGTTCTAATAAAGGGGTGTCCCCTGGCTGATGCAGGCACCTCAGTAGCTTGGAGGAAGGATCACACAGAGCTGGGACCCAGAACTCTGAGTGGGGCTGCCTCCCAGCCAGTACTGCTCTATGGGCCACCTGCTAAACATTGGGGCACCCATTTATAAAAAGCGTCTAAAAGTGCCTGCAAGATGTGCCTTGGAGCCTGGGGCTTGTGGTCTTGGGTTGAATCAAACCAGAATTGAGCACATTTTGCTATGAGAAGAGGAAGTGGCAGCTGCGCAAGAGAAAAGGGCGTGAAGTTAGTGAACCAAAGCCTTTGCAGATGTGTGCTTTCATGTGTGTGTCTTCTCTGCATCCAGTTTACCTTTGCATGATTTTATTCATTTTATACATGATGAAAATGTGTGCATTTGTGTGTGTGTGTGTGTGTGTGTGAGAGAGAGAGAGAGAGAGAGAGAGAGAAAGAGCACGAGAGAACTGTCACAGTGCGTCCAAGCCAGTGGTGGTTTCAAGACAGTGGGCTTGGCAGGTGTCCACAGCTGGCCTTGCCCAGCGATCTGCAGCAGATTTCATTTCCCCACAGCTCACCTGGCTGGGTAATATCCTCCTTCCTTTCCTGCTGCAAGAGCCCAGGTCCAGCCTGCAGCCGACCTCCAGACTCCTGCAGAGTGCTGACTCCTCCACTTCCCTGCTTAGTCACTCAGAGGTGGGACGGGTTCCCACTTGCTAATCTGGTGGCAGCCTCAGCTGAATGCCAATCTGATGGGACTGTTGACCCCTTTGAACTCCTGCTGGCTATTGAAGTTGCCATTGTTTAGACCCTGGGTGTACATGGCCTGGTGACAAAGCTTGGGTGAGGAAGTGGGAGAGATGACAACCGGAGGGGGACAGGGGAGGGCAGGAAAGCCTTTGGCTTGGCCTGGGCACCTTGTGATACTATATTGCACCAGACAGACTCTCCTGCTCCAAGGCTCCAGCCAAGGGGCTGTGAAGGTCACTCAGTGCTGGCTGCCCACAGGAAGGCAGTGTTTACTCGGGTAGCAGAGCCAGCTCCTGAACAGATTGCTTCAGCGGATCATTTCCACTTGACAGGGGAAGCAAACGTTCCTTGCCCCTATTGCCCTGCATGGTTGCAACTGAGGCCTCTGGAGAGGGGACAGAAATATTAGGGGGAGTTGGGTCCCCTACCAGTGGTTTGGGGTAAGAAAAACATTTTTTCCCTTAGGAAAATGAATAAAACCACATGATGCAAAATGCTGAAAATAAAGAAAAGAAAGCAACAGCTTTAAGAAATCTGACTAACCTATAATGGGCACTAATAGCATTTAAAGGTGCTTCTCCATACAACTCCCCTGTACAAATAGTGCATTCATTCATTCATTCATTCATTCATTCCACAGGTATTTGTTGAGTACCTAATCTTGCCAGTTGCTGGGGACAGGACCCTGAATAAGACAGATACAAATTCTAGCTGAGGGAGCTTCTGTTCTTGGCAGGGGAGGGTCAAGACTCCAGTGCATACAATTTTTATCCTGGTTTCACTTCCCTGGTCCCTGAATTATGTTCATACCCATTACTCTGATGATTGCTTACTTTCCCCAAACCATTAAAGTTCATTTAACCATTCCACCACTGTCCAGTATGTGCTCTGTTTCCCTTTGTCACAGTTTTATCATTTTATTTTATTATTTGGTATTTTAGTGTATTATGGGGGTACAAGTGTTAAGGTTACGTATATTGCCCATGGCCCCACTCTCCCCTCTAGTCAGAGCCTCAAGCGTGACCATCCCCCAAACGTTGCACATCTCATTCATTGTGTTTGTATATACCCATCCCCCAGTTTTAAATAATGCTGTGCTAAATACATATGTGTAGCAAGATTTTTAAAAAATTTTGTATTTTGGGTAATTTCCTCCCTGGCTATATCTTTCACACTATCAGGCAGGACTCTTGATTACAGACAACAGCTCTCAAATCTGGTTAACTTAAGTAGAAAGGAAGTTTATTACAAGGCTATGCAGTGGCTTATGGAGTTGACAGAAGGCTGGAGATGCAAGCTCTGAAAAGCAGGAGGAACGACAGTCGTGAAGGAAAGTGCAGCACAGACCCATGCCCAGCACAGCCCGCCGGGACCCTGCCCACGTCCCCAACTCGCTGTCTTTGACTCTTGACTCTCCGTTCCACTGACACTCCAGGGAGGACTCTCCATCCTCCCCAGTCTCACGACCTTGAGCTCCCCAGGGCAGGGTGAGCTTGGCTTGGCGGAGCCTGGGGCACCCGCTGCTTTTGCCAGGGAGTGCGGGGAGGCAACAGCCGTCCTTCTCGGCTTTCCTAGGGGAAGTGGGCTTCTGCCCCTCGCCCCAGACAGGGAGGTTGTTGGGATCCTGGGTAAGAAAGAGGAGAAAGAGCTACTACAAAACGTGTGCCTCCTCTTCTTATTTGAGTGTTTGTCGTATGTGGGGCAGCAGAGAGTGGGACCACAGTTAAAGGCACACTGAATTCTGCCTGCCAGAGTAGGGGTACACACTACCCGGCTATGCTGGAGGAGGAGTGCTCAGCTCCTCCAGCAGCCCTGGGGGCCTGGGGAACAGAGGGTGAAATTTACATCCGCGATCTCCATTTCCCAGGTCAGGACACTGGGCTTGGGAAGGATGTGTGACTTACTCGGGATCACACAGCCAGTAAACCTGAGCAGCTGGGACTCGAGCACAGGTCCCCCGAAACAACGGAGGGGTAGCTGGCCTTGCATCACTTCCCTGAGCTGGGCTGGTGGCCGGAGAGGGGTGCCCGGAGCAATCCCCTTTCTGGGACAAAGGCCCTTTCAACAAAGAGGCCTTTGTAATAAGCTTTTCTTTGGCCACCAGGCTGTTCCTGGAGTAATTAAGGCCTGCAGGCCTTAGATATAAGGCTGGCTGACTCTATTTGACCGTGATACAGCAATTTGAGTTTTGGTGCCAATGCTATAGTTGAAAGGCACGCCTGCCTGTTCCCAGACACCAAGGCATGAGCCACGTGGCTAGACTGCCCGGCCCCTCCTGCATGGCTGCTTGGTGTAGGAGAGCAGGAGAGCACCCACTGGTCCTGTGGGATGGGTGCCAGTGACAGTCCTGGGCAGTGCCAGGCAAGAAGGCTGGCTGGCATGTAGCCCTTACTGCTGGGGCCGAGTCTTTGGGACCTGCCGATGGACATCTGGCCCACCACTGCCTGGAGGAGCAAGGTCACAGCCTCCTGAGGGTCCCTGGGCATTGGGTGCTGCCCACCTGCATGTTGTCCACTCGCGCTCAGCACCCTCCCTCTTGAGGTGGTGAGTAGCTGCTTTCCTTTTTGTCTAGGGAGATCTTCGCCACGGGATGCCCATGCAGTCTTGGGAGCTTGCATTAAAATCAGCTTGCGTTTTTAGCCATCTCCTGTGAGTCTGCACCTTCATGTTAAAGGCCCCTCATCCAGAGGAGAAAAGAGAAGCTCACTCTCCCCGGAATGAGGAAATTAGCCTTTCATCAGAGTTGTACCGCTGGGGGCCTTGGGGCACACCAGCTGTAAGCTTGGTCTCTGCCCTCAGAGAACTTTAGCTGTCTCTCAGGGCGGCCACCACTCGGAGGGGAAGAGCGAGAAGCCTTTCTCATTAAAGACAGCGCCCTGGGTCGCCGCCTTGCGCAGGCTGTGTGCGCTGCCTACATCCTCCGCTCCCTGTCTTCTGTCCCCTGCAGACACCCGGGCGCTGCTCATCTGGCGGGCGAAGCAGGGGATTTCAGGGGCTAGGTTAGAGTGGAATTTTGGCACGGGTAGGGTTAACATCTATGGATTTGTCTATCTGTGTGTGCCCGCAAGGGGTCGGGACATGAAATGATTTTTAATTGTGCTGAAGGGCACGTTTCCATCACACGGGGTGGTGAGTTACTTCACTACTGAGACCCGGGCACCAAAGGCTTCAGCAGTCTTGGGCTGTCGGTTTCTCGTCACCGAAGGCGATCTGAGAGGGGACTTTATGCCTCAGCAGTATTTGAAGATCTGGGGAGTCAGTCTCCCAGTGTGCAGGAGGTCCCTGGGGGTGGGGTGGGCGCTGAGGTCTCTGGCTCCCTCCCTCCGTCGCTGAGCCCTGGCCCCTCTGGAGCCCTCAGTCCTGGGCTCAGGGGCACCTGCCACACTGGGCCACCACCCAGGGCCGGGACAGCGGCACATCCTCAGGGGCACACAGCGCGGGCTGCATTGTCTGCAGAGACTTTAAAACCAATAATAAAATTGACTGTAAGTCAGTCTGCTTTTTATTATCCTCAGGCCAGCAATTCTAAACAATGTCAGTGATAAAATAATCCTCCCCCCAAATCTTTTGTTGGTCTAGGTTCTAAACAATTGCTGTGGTGACTGTTGAATTTTATTTATATAATTCACACGTGTGTGTGTGTGTGTGTGTGTGTGCACGTGCTCACGCACACACATATGTGTACGTATACACATATGCTTCACATTAGCATATATAGTTACTTATTCTTTGATAAACATATTCGATGTGAAAGTTAATTAGGAGAAATTTCCAGTGAGAAAGAACAATTCAAGAAGGTTCAAGCTGGCTTCAGGTACAGTTTGTGTCTCTAGCCTACGCAGTACGGGGTGTGCCTGCGTTTAAACAATTGATAAAGGATGATAGCACAGTGATTGCAAAGCTAAGACACGAAACCTGAGTTAATTCAATTCCATCATTCTATGTGACCACTTGGAATTTTAATTTCTGTTTAAAATTTAGTGAATGCAAATTTTAATTCATACATGAAATATTTGACTGAATTTGAATAATGGATGGAAAATTGAAATTTATTCTGTTTAAATGATTGTTTTAAAGCTAATGACTGAATCATGAGAGTAATAATAATTAATGATTATTCCATGATTATCGCTGAAAATAATTTTGTCACATAGAGCATGGGTGTTAAAAAAATGATCAATTTTAAGTGTCAGATATTTGAGGCCAGCCACTGCCTGTGTTGATTCAGACAGAAATCACTCCAGCTCATTGAAACAGGACATTAATAATCAGGTGTTAATTGGCCTACAAACATTTTGGGAGGGCTAGACAAGCAGGCTCTAGATGGAGCTTCCAGAAACAACTCCAGCTCCCAGAATGACTCCATCTGATGTGACCGAGGAAAACTGCATCCCCACCTGTCCCCAGCAGAGCCTCCTGCCCCTCCATGACCCAGACTGGCAAAGAAGTAAAGACCTATGCTGTGCCTCCCAGCCCCCTACCCGGGCTCCAAACCAGGGTCTCCTGCAAGTGCATCCGATTGGCGGAACCCAATCCCAGCTGGGAACCTACCTGCAAAGGAAGAAGAGAAAGTGACTTAATCGTTTTTCATTTTCCAGTGTCTACAATATAGGATGGTTCCCTGGAGAAGTTTGGGGTGGAGGTTGAGCAATCTGGTCCACAGCATCTTCCACATCTACCCTCAGTGCCTCTGCACTTGACCTTTTGTTCTCTAGAAGGGTAAGGATCTTGAGAGACCTGTTTGGCAGCCAGATTCTGGCCAAGGCTGGCTTCTCGGGGAAACGGCTGCCTCTGCAGTGAAGCATGTCCAGCTCAGCCATTCTGATGCTGTCCTGTCCCCCTGCCGAGAGACCTTCTCTGCTGACCCTCTTCCACATGGACTCTTCTGCTGGTGTGTTAGGAGTGTTGTCTCCAAATCTTCTCTCAACCAGCTCAGCACCATCTATTGTGTGAAGGTTGCTCCTAGACCCCCACAGCTCTTCATAATGCCACCCCTAATTTCCACCCCACTAAAATGCATGTGTCTTTAGCATTGTTATTATTATTATTAGAGTCATTTTTTCAGAGATTCTTCTCAAGATATATTTGCAGATTAAATATAACTTTTGTCCTCAAGGCGTTTTCACTATCATTTTTAAGACATTAAAAATACTCTAATTTGCATCTATACTTGGGCCCCTGAATCTCAGCCTTCCTGTCCCTTGTGAGGGCAGAGGGTGTTTGTGGGTGATGTTGGGTTGATGATAATTGGCCTGGAGGGTGACATTGCAGAGGAGGAGAGGATGCAATCTTGGCATGGAAGTGCCAGGTGGGGCTCAGCCTCCTACAGGAGGTCTGAACACCTTGTCCCATCAGGACACTCAGAAATGTGACCAGAATCCTGTGCCCCAACATGGAGTGAAGCCAAGGATGGGACGTGGGCTTGGCAGTATCTCAGTTCCTATCCCCTGCCTGCTGACTCACACAGATTCACACCACTCTCCTGAAGCCTTTTCTCTTTATTCCCTACAGCTTCCTAGTGGCCTGAACTACACTTTATGTCTTATATTGGGGACGGGGATAGGACCCATTATTATTGCCTTCACTGAATACAGGAAGTCTCACTCCCTCATTGCTTATCGAACATGGAACCCTCTTCCTAAATCCATGTTCTCTTCAAAGCATGGTTTCCCAGTGTCCTGCAAGGACATGCCACACTTTCAGTTTTATACACACACATATGTATAATGTATTTGTATGTGTGTGTGTATAATTTATTTCTTCCTGGGTTCCCATTTACCAGAATAACAAGGCATCTTGCCAATGCCTCCAACCAACCAGGAAGTCTCTCCAAAGAACATGGTCAAGATCAGACTCTTCTCTAAAGATATATAGTTAATTCCAACCAGCACATTAAGATTCTGAAGTTAAGAGCACACTGTGAAATGTGAATCGATGTGACGTTGTCAAAGAAAATGACCTGTGGGCCTGGGAGGTTGGTGCTTGTAGGAAGAGGCCAAAGTGTGTATCTTAATCTTGATTTCCTTTGGGAATATTTCCTCCATTGTGTTTCTGACTCCAATTATGTTCTTGTGCAATCAAAATAGCTCTAATCCCCAGGGCTGGACAGTCTCTTTCCTTCTTTCTCTTTCTTTCTTTCTTTCTTTCTTTCTTTCTTTCTTTCTTTCTTTCTTTCTTTCTTTCTTTCTTTCTTTCTTTCTTTCTTTCTTTTCTTTCTTCTTTATTATTGATGTTTTTTATTATTATTAGTGACAACTGTTGATTTTTGCACTATAAGTATACATGTGTGTGCAAAATCCCATCCTAGTAGGAAGAAATGGATTGGATTTAAAGTCCTGCTTGGTGTATACATTATTTAATGCACAGGGGCCTTATAAAACCAACGTTTAACATGTAGAGTTCAACCCCAAAATGGCATGAATAATCCTATGTGTAAGCACAGATTTCTCCATTTATATCCACAATCTCAGCATATTACGACGCCTTTAGCCTTGAGAAAATTTCAGTTGGGGTTTGTATTTAACACCAAGCTTATCTTTTATTTGGCTTTAAATGTATAGTAGGAACTGTATAAGCCAGGTAATAACAGAGGCTCTGAATTCCAATATAGGGTCTGTCTTTCCCTGTCGGTAAGGTGATTTGGAAACCTCTCTGCTGCATATTGTCATAGCCATTTTTTGGGATCTCAAACCACAGCACAGTATTTAGAGTATCCATCCATCTCCATATCTGGACTTCACTCAGACGCTCCCCAAGCTCTCTTTCAATTTCTTTAGCTATGTACTTCAGTGAACTGCAAACAAACAGATCATTTTCCTGGTGGTGATAAGGCAGTAATAGACTTTACTTCATTGCCTAGTGCCCTTCAGACATGCTTCCCACAAAACTCCTCAGCAGAACAAATATAGTTACTGAATTTGGTTACTGGTACACAATGAAGTAATAGCTAAATAACATAGTTACACAGTTATAATATAGTTAAATCATGCAGCAAGTTGCACACAATAGAAAATGCAGTTAGGCAGAGAGAATGAAATTAAGGGTTAAAGGTAAAAGAGAGGATGTATCTTTAGATGTGATTTGAAATGAAAAGTAGACACCCTCGAAAGGACATACAAAGATGCCACCAAATGATGCCTGAGGAAGCTGCTTCTCTTGTCAACTAAGACAAGACTGGGGAGGACAGTGGGAAGGGCATGCTCAATTGGCCACATATCTCATCTCATATAGCCCTTCTTTTCCCCTCCACTGCGATTGCTCTGATTTAGTCCTATTACCTCTTTCCTGGCCTTTACAATTGCTAAATAGCTGATCCTCCAGTTCTCTTCTGATTTATCCCGCAAAGCATTGCCAAACCAATTGTCTTTTACCGCTGCTCTGATTATATCATCCTTCTCCCAAATCCTTCAAGGCTCCTTATTACTCACCGAGGTGGAGTAAGTACCACTTTCTTAGCCTGGCATTCACGGCCTTGACACGCTCTTTGTTCCAGCTCTGCTGCCCAAAGAGTGTACCACCAGCACATCAGCCTCTCCTGGGAATTTGTCAGAGATGCAGAATCTCAGCCCCACCTCAGATCCATTCAATAGGACGCTGCATTTTAGCAAGATCCCCAAGTGATCCACATGCACAGAAAGTTTGGGAGGTACTGCTCTAGCCAGATCAAAATATTCACAGATATACCCCCTACTTCCTATTTCTGGCTTTTGCCTGTGCTGTTACTTCCACTTTTACTCCATCTTTGCCTGCCCATACGGGGGATCGTTTTTATGTTCATCTCAAATGTCACCTCCTCCACAGTAACTTCCCCCATTATCCCAGCGCCAGGCAGACCCATCTTCAGGATGCCTCCAAGCTCTCTATGAATCAAACTGTTCCTGATGGAGGGGCAGCTGTAATCCTACCCCTTGACCTGGTCCCTTTGGCCATAGGGATGGGTCCATGGTGCGGTAGTCAACACTAGAGCAGTTCATCTAGTGGCTGGCCTGTAACCAAGAATGTGGCCATGTGAAATGTGAGTGGGGACAATAAAATTCTCTCCTTACATTTTAGAATTCAAATAAGACAGCAGTGATTGCTAAAACTCAACACTGGGAGATAGAATCAAGGTCATGAGAGGTCATGTGCAAACTACAGTTATGAGGAAACAGAAACTTTGAGTAAGCCAAATTGGTAAGCACAAACATGCAGCTGTGGTAGAGCTGCCATGAGAGGAAGAGAGAAATGGAGACAATAAGGGATTCCTAGACCTGTCCAAGTTTATGATGACTTTCCTCTACCAGGTCATATGTTCTTATAACATCTTCTAATCCGCATTACTTGAGAAAACTTGCACAAGTCTCTATTCCAATTGAAATAAGATTGTGTCCTCTCATTTTGAGGATCTAGCCAGGTGCATGCTTAAAAATAATGGTAGGATTGATGCACATTGAATTCTAGGGAAGCAAAAGCATTGTAGTGAAGAGATCTTGGAAGGAAAGGGATAGGATTTATCATGAATAAGGGAAACTGAACTGCAGAGTGGTCAGCATTGAGTTGAAATCTCTGCTACATTGTACCAATCAGGCCAAAGAGCCACAAGCCAGTGTGTATTTTTAATACAAGCTGTTCAGTGTCATGGCAGCAAAATTAATAATTCCCATCTCTCAGGAACCTGATCTCAGTTGATGCTATTTCATCAGCAAAATAATTTCTTGAAGTTAGTTGAATGTACCAAACACAGGTTTCCAGCTGGTCAACAATCTTCCTTCTTAACCTTTAATCTGGTCCAGGCTGTTCCTACAGATTACAGGGCAAGGGTGTTCTGAGAATGATGGATCTCTGTAGATTGAAGAAAGTAGCTTCATTGCTCCCACTAAAGGTCAGTTTGTGAATGTGTAGACATGGCAGTGTATGCAAAGGATCCATGTTCACGAAGAGAAATGGTTCTGTGCATGCGTGATTTTCTTTTAGTATGGGTTATTGGGCTGAATCTGAAAAGTGCCATTATGGTTGTTTGGAAGGAAGGCAGAGAGGGAGCCCTAATTTTTCAAGTATATTCTCCCCTGTCTTAACTTCCTCTTGGAGGACATCACCCTCCAAATCTGGAGGTTTCATCTGCTTTTAAGCTGGAAGCTTCTCTTTAATGGCTTTGTGACTCACAGGGCCCGGGTGATGGTTGCTTTTTCTGTGTATAGAACTATAATCCTTCTCAATTATCAAAGACATAAATTACTATTATTTCCTTACCAGATCGAACATCTCGCTTAAATATGTGAAAGAAAAATTGTTGGTTGTCTGGTGAATTTTCCTCCTGGAAAAACTGCCTATTCTTAATCTACAAGTTCAATGAAAGTTCAAAAGTTTATCAGTGCAAACTCTATATTCTAATAATTCATCAACCAGCTTCTACATCCACGTCAGGAGGCTCCAGGTTGAGACTTTTTTTTTGTTTCCTCTCCCATTTACAAGTAATCAAACAGCACATTTCCTGGGCATATCACAAATACCTATTGATCATAATCAGAGCACAGATGGCATGAGAGAGGTTGGCTGACACACAGGCCCTGATGTCAATCACAGGAACAAATTGATTTTGACTGCCTGGCCACGATTCTTCTACCCCAGCAGAATTCCATTTGGTGCTGCTGTTTGGAGAATTTTGAGCAGACAGCATTTCTGAAGGAGTGTCATAGTCCAAAGTTATTGTAGACATAAACTTGATTACTGCAAAAATGGTGATTTTAATGTACTTCATACTTACCTTTACCACAAGAAGGTCAATATCTTTCTCTGGCATTGAAAGAACTCTCATCAATTTAAAACTTACCCTGATTCATGTCTGCTAATTAGGAAAAAGGAAAATACTGATTCACATTTTTCTATGACGGTATGAAGTGCAATTAATACTTTTCTCCAACAGGAGTTTGTTTTCTTACTCATTTTTTTTTTAAATGAACAATTTTCGTTGAAATTATTAAAGCACTTACACTTACGCCATCAATCTTTCCCTTATGACTTGAGTATAGACATGCATGCTGAAGAATGACATAGAAAGAGAGGGCCAAGACCCCCAAATGCTACTGTGAGTGTTAACATTCTCTGTGAGAACCAGACAAGAAAGGGTTTTCTTTGACACTGGCCATTATGTCCATTGCTTTACTGCTTTGAACATCCAGGATGCCAGGACAAGTCCATCAGGGAATGGGTCTGACTCCATCAGGGAAGGAATTTGAAATGTGAAGTGTGGCTCAGGGACCAGCCTGTTCCATCCTCACCCCAGTCCCCAACCCCAGGCTGGCATGTTTTCCACCTGGTCATTCATCTTGTCGTTTAGCCATCCTACGCCTTCTCTCTTGAATTGCTCCCCAGCTATATGCTCTCACTGATGGTGGGAGAGGAGCTGGGTGACGATGCTTTCGTGTTACCTGTCTTTAAACATCCAAGCCTGCTTGGAAGCCATTGCTGAATGTACCAAAAGTGGGCATTTCACTCAAGGGGAACCGGTCCATAGACTGGTCTAATCAAACTATATGCTTCCTTTCACGAATTCAAGTTAAGAGACACCCAATCTGTAATCAGACAACGTTGGGTGCTTGGAATCACGGGCCACATGGGCCTGGGGCAGCCATTTCTGATCACGTGTGCTCTGATGAGTCAGAGGGAAAGCTTATCTGTGGAGACCAGCAAGAGATCAAAGCTGGCAAAGAGATGAGAGGCCTCAGTCCCTGCCAGGAACCGAAAGTAACCCTGGCTCTGGGGTTTGCAGTGTCAGACTTGTCAGACTTCCTGTGACCCAGTTCCCCTACCCTTGTCCTTGGATGCTCTTATGTTTGTCTGTGGTGCTTTCGAATAGGTCCTTGCTTTTCTTAGGCTGGCTCGGATGAGTTTCTATTCTTCAGCACCAAATGTGCCTAGACTAGCATCTCCTGTTAGAGAAATTCGGATGGGGAGTTTCAGTCTCCTTCATTTTCCTAGTCCAATGCCTGGGGACTCCAGGAGATCATGGTGGTCTCTGTCATCTGAGTGCAGTTCCACAAGAGAGACTTTGCCCTGAGAAAGGCGTACTGCTCTTTACGTGTCCAAGTCTGTCAACTTCACCTTCAAAGCCCCTGACACTCATCCTCTGATGCTTGCCCCTGCTCTCTGGCACTGACTGTTTCCTTAAACTATTCTGCTGTATTCATTGTTCCCTGAGGTTGATTAAAGTTGGCAACATATTGTTTGCTGTTTTTCCCATTGAGAGATGGAGTCTAATTGTGATTCTCTTGACTGTAGGCTGGGCTTCATGACCTGCTTGAAACTAGAACATGGTAGATGTGATGTTTGAGTCTTCCCAGTTTAGGTCATAGGAAACCATGCAACTTCTGCCTGTGCCTCTCGGGATACTGTCTTGGAAACCTAAGCTGCCTTGTAAGAAATCCTTGTATCCCAAGGCTGCCATGCTGTGAGAGGTCCAAGACATGGCGGGGAAGATGACAGATGGATATATATATATATATATATATATATATATATATATAGAGAGAGAGAGAGAGAGAGAGAGAGAGAGAGAGAGGCAAACAGACCACAGACTCCAAGCACTGAACTTATGAGTTCCACCAAACTTCTAAGCCATCTTGGAAATGGACCCCAGTCCCAGGTGATGCCATGTAGGTCAGAGATGAATCAGCCAGCTGAGCCCTTCCTGAATTACTGAGACACAAAAATTGTGAGCAAAATAAAATATTTGTTTTAAATCATTAAGTTTTGAGGTAGTTTGTTACACACCAACAGATAACCAGAATATTCCTAGTCATCTCAGGGGTATCCCAGCCTCCTTGCCTTCCCTTGTACCAAGGAAACCTTCTTCCTTCTTCTCTGTCTCTATTTCCTTTGGTGATCAGGACAAGACTCTCCCTTTCTGAGAGGACTTCTCTGATGACTTATCACTTCTGTAGCATGTTTGGCCAAAACTACTCTTAAAATGCTTTGCTTATGCAATCCTGCATGCCTCTTTGGTGTACTGTCCTGTCCTAACTCCCCGAAGGCATAGCCCATTCTTGCTTTTTTGTTTTTGTCCCTCTGCACCTTGGCAGAGCACTGGATGGAAAGGATATACGCTGAATCTCCCAAATGCTTTTTACTCGAGGCTAAGACAAGAGCCCTAATCACTTTAAGCCAAATTTATATTGGTAATATTCAAAGGTTTGTCTGTTCAATTACACATTTTCAATTAGGTATTTAGATTCAATTAGGCATTTAGATTGAGGTACTTTCTACATTTTATTCTTAGATTGTGCGTAGACTTGAAACTTTTGGGGTGGTTGGGGAAAAACCCTAAGGAGCACCGAAAGAGATTCCCAAGGGGTATAAATAATGGGCAGAGTCAAGTGACATACTGTGAGTTTGTTTGCTTGTCAACACATGCCTGTATTATTTATGGGAGGTCAGGGTCAAACTCTACATTTATAGTTTTGTTCTAGTTCAGATGAGTGAATGTCTTTTAACCACTTCACCTCTTTCTAAAACCTATTTTGTTTGGACTTCTCCCAGCCCACCAAAATGAACTTTCCCATGTTCTCAGGACATTTTTTTTTCATTTTCATTTCCAAGTACCCTTTGGTTTCCCTTTCACACACACCATTCTTCTTTCCAGTGTTCAGAAACCTCATTAGCATCCAAACCCCTCAGCTCCTCAATTAGGCAGAGTAAACATGTATTCCTCAGAATTGCCCTGCACTGTGGTAGAAACAGACAGGAGCAAAATGTTGGCCTAACACCCAAGGATTTGACCACTGAAGTTTACTTCCCTTCAGTCAAATTCAGATCACATCTTCCAGAATTTTTCTATGTAAGTAATTAAGCTCTTCAATTCTCCAAGGATCACTGTTTCCTTTTCTGCCTATACCCAATCGTTCTTTTATTCATAGTGAGTACTTCACCTATTATTGTATGTGTACCATTCATTTGTGAAATCATCTGCTGGCAGATCTTCCCATTTTGCTTAATCTCACAATCACAAAATCAGCCACCTGATAGCAGGAGAACAAAACTGAGACGCAGAGACTTTTCTAATGGTGCAAAAGAAAACGAAAGGACACATTTCAAATGTTCTGCCTCTTAAAGAATTCTGTTAAAAAAAAACAGTGAAGTTATTGCACTCCTCCCTAGAAATTACAACTGTATAAACTCTAACTTTTCTCTGATACAAGGAACATTCACCACATTCTATTCATGTTCATAGGTCGTGACTAAGATAAATAGATTTTAGAGAAACATCGACGTGGGTGTGCTCCAAGTGGGAGGAATTTCATGTTCCAGTCTCCTTGCCGAACACCTAGAATGTTAGAGACTTTGTGAAGTTTGTGCCTGACTCCTTTTAAAGGAGGATGTGACTGAGGTCATAGTGTGATAAATCCATGACACGGCGGTGTGAAGAAACACGGATCTGCAGAGAGGGGAGCAAAACAAGGTGGAGTGAAAAGTTCAAACGCATGAGGGTATTCTTACAAGTAAGAGGCAATTGAGGGGTATGAGGAGTAGATTTTCTAGAGGAGGTGGTATGCTGATAATCAGCATTTCAAACAGGAATGCACTTGTGCTTTCTCTTCCTCCCCGGCTGTCAGTTGTAACACCACACACGCACACACGTGCACACACACACACACACACACACACAGCTCGTTTCTGCTTAATACCCAATCTGTTGAGAAGTATTTACTCTTCTTCATCGGAATGCTGAATTGTGACATAGTCTTCAGTTCCTTAGCAACCAACGGGCCTGCCACCCTTGTGAAAGTCTGGTCAGCTGAGAGGAAAAGGGAATGCTGAATTGTGATGGAGAAAACCTTATTTTAATCACAAATGTGTAGGAATAAGGACAGGAGAGACAGGTCAAGGAAGCTGCATTTAAGCAAGTGTTTTTGACTAAAGTTTATGTGGGCACAGAAGTCCCCTTTAAGTTCCTTTTTATTGAATAATTTCCTTTTGATCCTTGAGTAACTAAAAGAAAAACCAGCACTTGACATTAACCTGGGACTTAGAGCCAACCCCACGGTAGGGCTCCTTTGCCCAACTGCTGTCCCTCCCCCCACCCCCCCCACCCCCGCCTGACAAGAGGCTCACCCAGAGCAGAGTGGGCGAGTGGGCACGTTCATCTCTTTCCCAGCCCAGCCTTTCCCCTCTCATCTGGGTGGAGATGGAGGGCAGTCGCTGAAGCAGTCATTCTATGTGTATTTTCTCTTTTCCTGTGATCCACTTCATAGATGCTGGTCAGGAGATACTGAGGACAAAGTGAGAAGATGTAGATTATCTCAAGTCTTATGGCCTAGAAAAAGGGCAGAGATCACTTGGGTACCCTGGGGATGCTGAGAATTCCATCTCATCATCCCTCTGTACTCTGTTAGGAATGATGCAAAAATATTTATTTTTGGTTTTTTGAATAAAATCAAATCATTGAAATAAGAACAAAACTAAGAGGGAAAATGCAAAATTCTTTTTTAAAAAGTAGGTGAATAATGAGAGAGAGAGAGAGAGAGAGAGAGAGAGAGAGAGACCTAAGAAAGCAAAGATTATTTAAATAACTCTGAGCACGTTTTGAAAAAAAACCGTATCAGTGCAATTTACCTGAATTCCCAGGCTCCATATTTAAATGTCTGATCAGTCATTCAGTTCCAATACAGACATGATGTTTGAAGGCCACTTTGTAATGGTTTTACCCTGGTTCAGATTATTTGCAATCCAGGGGGAAAATGTGCATTCTGTGCGAAAGCAAATAGAAAACATATCTGAGCACAAATCAAAAGAATGATTACCACACTCACGTGCTGTACCCATTACCGGGTCCCCAAGGCACTCGTTCTGTTTGTCTTGGCACTTTTTCTTTAGCTGCCTTTGGTTGGACTGGGTGGGAAAAACAGCAACCACCACCCACAAAACCCTGGGCAGAGAACAAGGGCAGTGGAAATGGATAACATGAAAAGACGTGACATCCTTCACGGGCTTGGTGCTTCAGACTTCGCGGTGGGGGAGGCGGCTGGGGGAGGCCTCCTCTCGCTCTCCCAGAGGTCTCCGCTGAGTGGCAGGAAGGCCTGACCATCGGCGGGAGGGGAGCCCTGCTCTCATCTCCATCTCTAGCAGCCTTCCACTCAGCAGCGGGTAATGAAAAATGGCATTTGCACAAAGTGGAGAGAAAAAGCATTGTTTCTATAGCACATTATACTTTGCACTGCTCAGGGAACAACATTTCATATCCTGTGAAAAGAATTATCTATATAACTTACTGTGCATGGCAGAAAAGTTGCCATGTGTCTTTAAAAGAGCTGTCTCCACGCTGGAGAAAACAAAACAAAACAAAACAAAACAAACTGTCTCTCCCACTCCCCACTGACAGAATAGGCTGTGTTTATAAGCAAATCCACTCAACCCCTTAATGATGACCTAGAATAAACATCTGACATACACTAGCTTTCAAGCTCTCCTATGTTTAGGCATGAATTGTTCATTTCTGTGCCTTTTGTATCCAGCCCGAAGGAAAGACAAATGATACAAGGGATGATTTACATTATCAATGGAGGCAGAGGTTATGCCTGTGTTTATCTGATCCTCTTTTATTGTGTAACAAACAGGGAGATAACTAGCCTGGTGCACAATGCCCATTCAATTTGAGCCACCCACCCCATTTCCATGTTGACTTTAATTTTAAAATATATTAAAAAGACAGGCTTTTGTATAGTAATACAAGGCTTCTTTGGTTCAGGCAGGCATGTAGGGAAAGGATGGGTTTCACATCTAGTGTCAGGCTTCCTCTCTATTTACCCTCTCCATAAAGCCGGCAAGGGCATTGTTGCAACAGGGTCTTTCCTCTCTAACTGCACCAGGAGAATTGGCACTCCACTTTATGAGGATCATGTGGATGCCCAGCTCTGGTTGACCCTGCATTCTTAGCAGAGCACTGGAAACTTGGAACACATTCACCTAGCATCAGAAAAGACTGCCGGGAATCTGCATGAGCCGCAAGCACGCTTGCTTTTCCTTTAGGAAAAATCTTGTCATCTCATGAACTGTCAGTCTGGCCTGGAAGAGAATTTCATGGAACCAACCAAAGGTCTTCAGGACCACATTTGAACACAATGCCCCGAGACTGAATTCTCCAAGTATCCCCTTTGGAACTAACTACTCATTCTCATGTAGCAGAAATTGATCTCTGAAGATAGGGCAGGGGGCAGTGTGGAGAGGAGACTTCTTAGCTGTCTGGGATCTGTCTAGTGCTGGATGTGCCAATCTTCAAAGTTGTCTTAACCCTACTGCAGAGGACCCCTGTGGGACTCATGGAGATGGGCTGGTGGTAGAGGTAGTGCAGGTGGAAGATGAGCCCATGGAGACGGAGCAGCAGTGGTGGTGGGAAATAAGCTGGTCCTATATATCAGGTCCCATACCCTTCTCTGAATCGGCTCAAAGAATGTGGGGGAAAGTTTCAGTTCTGGGTCAGATGAAAGAAACTCCACCTGGTTACTATGGTCGACTGCAACGATAAACCTGCACGGATGTATGAGGCCTCCAGAAAGTAAATAGTAGCAAGCAAATTGGGGAAAAAGACCAGAGTTTGGAGTACCACTAAACACAGTGTGGTCTGGATGCCAGAAGTGGGCACTAGGGAGCAGAGAAATCTCCATGAGAAGCTTGTTCAAGGGGTGGGAAAGGAAACTCCTAACACTCGGGAATAGTACAAAAACCCATTATTTCTTTTTTATCGTCTCTGTTCCCTTATGTGCCAGTCCCCAGGCAGTCTGTTAATGGCAGCAATGGGAAAAAAGGAAGACATGAAGAGCAGAGCTAATGAAATCAAAAACAGAAAAATAATAGGGGGAAAAAAAGAACCCAAAAGTTGGTTCTTTGCAAAAATCATTAAAACTAATGGGCCTCTAGTAAAGGGAGGGTGGGGAAGAGAGAGAGAGAGAGAGAGAGGAGATAGAACACTATTACTGATACCAAGAATGAAAGAAAAAATACTGCTATAGATCTCACAGACAATAAAAAAAGCATCAGGGAATACTACAAGCAACTCTATGCACATAAATTCAAACTGAGAAGAACTATACTGATTCCTTGAAAAGTCCAAACTACCAAAACTCTCAAGATGAAATAGATAACCTAAATAGTTCCATAATTATTTAAGAGATTCTATTTATAGTTAAAATTCTGCAGAAAAATACACATTGTATGCTTATATCAAAACATCACATGTACCCATAATAATAAAAATTAAAAATAAAAAGAACTCTACTGAAAAAAATCTCTAGAATTCAGATAATTACAATGGTTAATTCTCCCAACATTCAAAGAGAAATTAGACCAACTTTATGCACTTTCTCCCAGAAAATGGAAGAGGATGGAACATTCCCAACAGATCTTATAAGTCCAGCATTAACTTGGTATCAAACAGATCCTGTTTTGTTTCATTAATTTTTGTTCTTGTTCTTAATGAACTTTTTTAAAAAAAAATTCTGCTTGCTTTGCATTTATTTTTCTCTTCTTTTTCTAGTTTCTTAAGATGGAAGCCTCCATTGTTGATTTGAATTTTCCTTCTTTTCTAGCATTATTAAATGTTTTAAGTTAAGTATTTAATGCTATAAATTTTCCTCTAAACACTGCTTTACTTGCATCTGCATCTTATAAAGATGTATACAAAAAAGATAATACAAACAAATACAAAGATAACAAATAAAGCTATAAATATCCCTCATTAACATGGACACAAAAAATTCAACAAAGTATTAGTGAGTCAAATCCAGCAATATATAAAGAGAATTATCATACCATGACCAAATGTAATCAGCTATATAAACAGTTTGAAGAACCTAAATCACACAGTTATTTCATTTGCTGCAGAAAAAGCATGTGACAAAATTCAACATCTGTTAACAACAAAAACTTAAGAAATTAGAAATTGAAAGGGAATTCTTCAAACTAATAAATAGCATCTATAAAAAAATCTTATAGCTAACATCATACTTAGTGATAAAAGATTGTATAGTTTGTTTTTAAGATAGGGAACAGGACAATAATCTCCATGCTCACCACTTCTACTCAATATTGTGCTGGGAGTTCAACCAAGCTGTGAACAACAAAAAGACACACACAAAAAAAGATATAAGTCATATATAATAGATTGGAAAGGAAGAAATAAAAATGTTTGTTCACACATAACATATATGTCTATGAAGGCAATTCTAAGGAATTTACAAAAAACCTTCTAGAACCAATAGTAGAGTTTATTAAGATTACAGGATACAAGGTAATATTATAATTAAATAATAATTATTACACATAATATTACAATTTAATATATAACTAGAAAACAATTAAAAAATTCATTTATAATAACTTTAAAAAATGAGACACTTAGCTATGACTATAACAAAATGTGCACAGGATCTAGTTACTAAAAACTATAAAATGGTGATACAAGCAATCAAAAAGATCTAACTAAATGGATGGACATACCCTGTTCATGAATTGAAAAACTCAAGTTTGTAAAGAGGTCAATCAATCTCAATTTGACTTACAGATTTAACACAATTCCAATCAAATTCCCAGCTGGAATTTTTGTAGATATAAACCTGCTAATTCTAAAATTTATATGGCGGTTATCCTTTCTCCATTGTGTATTCTTGGCACTCTTGTTGAAGATCAGTAGACTGTATACTCATGGGTCTATTTCTAGGCTCTCTCTTCTGTTCCATTGACCTATATGGCTGTTTTTATGCCAGTACCACACTGTTTTAATTAATTACTATGGTTTTGTAATATATTTTGAAGTTAGGAAGTGTGATGTCTCCAGCTTTGTATTTCTTTCTTGAGATCGGTTTGGCTATTTTGGGTCTTTTTGTGGGTTCATATGAATTTTAAAACTGTTTTTCTATTTCTGCAAAAAAATTTCATTTGGGATTTTGATGATGATCGCACTGAATCTGTAGGCCACTTTGGGTAGTATGGACAGCTTAACAATATTAGATCTTCCAGTTTATGAATGTGGGGTGTTTTCATATTAATTTGCATCTTTAATTTTTTTCATCAATGCTTTATAGTTTTCAGTGTACAAGTCTTTCACCTCCTTGGTTCAGAGTATTCCTAAGTATTTTATTCTTTTTTATATTATTGTATATGGAATTGTTCTTAATTTCCTTTTTGGATAGTTCATTATTAATGTATAGAAATGCAACTGATTTTTGTATGTTGATTTTGTATCTGCAACTACAGAATTCACTTATCAGTTCTAACAATTTTTTTGTGTGGAGTCTTTACGATTTTTTACATACAAGATCATGTTGACTGCAAACAGATAATTTTACTTCTTTCTTTCTGATTTGGATGCCTTTCATTTCTTTTTCTTGCTTAAGCTTTGGCTATTATTTTCAGTACTATGTTGAGACTGGCATCGTTGCCTAAATTTAGAGGAAAAGCTTTCAGTTTCAGTTTCTCACCATTGAGTATGATGTTAGCTGTGTGCTTTTCATATATGGCCTTTGTTATGTTGAGTTAAACTCTTTCTATACCTACTTTGTTGGGGGTTTTTAATGATGAAATGCTATTTAATTTTGTCAAGTACTTTTTCTGCATCTGTTGAAATGATCATGTGATTTTTTATCCTGCATTCTGTTAATGTGGTATATCACATTAATTGATTTGCATATGTTGAACCATCCTTGCATCTCAGGGATAAATTCCACTTGGCCATGGTGTACGGTCCTTTTAATGTATTGAAAAAACTGGATATATACATGCAAAAGGATGAAATTATATCCTTATCTTATAGCATACATAAAAATCAACTCAAGATGGATTAAATACCTAAACATAAGAACTGAAACTGTGAAACTCCTAGAAACAAACATAGAGGAAAAACTTCATGACATTGGTCTTAGTAATGATTTTTGGATATGACATCAAATACATGACGAAAACAAAAATAGACAAGTGGTACTACATCTAACTAAAAAGATTCTGCACAGCAAGGGAAACAGTCAACAAAAAGGGAGAAAATATTTGTAAACCATATATCCCATAAGAGGTTAATATCTAAAATATAAAGAACTCCTGCAACTTCTTTTCCACAAAGGTTGCACTAATTTGCAGTCCCACCAGCAGTGTAGGAGTGTTCCTGTCTATCCGCATCCTCTCCAGCATTTGTTGTTTTGGGATTTCTTGATATAAGCCATTCTTACTGGGGTTAGGTGGTATCTCATTGAGGTTTTGATTTGCATTTCTCTAATAATTAGAGAAGTTGAGCTAAATATTAAAAAAAACTCCCCAAAAACAAAAACAAAAAACAAAACAAAATAACCCAAATAAAAAAATGGGCAAAGGTCTTAAATCCACATGTCTCCAAAGAACACATACAGAGATATCTACACTCTTATGTTTATTGCAGCATTATTCACAATAGCCAAGATATGGAATCAACCTAAGTGTCAGTCAATGGATGAACAAATAAAGAAAATGTGATATTTGTAGACAATGAAATACTATTCAGCCTTAAAGAAGAAGAAAATCCTGTCATATGTGACAATATGGATGAACCTGGAGGACATTAACCAAGTGAAAGAAACCAGTCACAGAAGGCCAAATCCTGTATGATTCCATTTATATGAGGTATCTAAAATATGTGGTATCTAAAATAGTCAATCTCATACAGAGAGCAGGGGCTCAGTGGAGGGGTAAATTGAGGGTTGGTTGTCAATGAGTATAAAGTTTCAGCAAGACAAATAAGTTCTAGAGATCTACTATACAATATTGTGCCTATGGTTAATAATACTGTATTGTGCACTTAAAAACTTAAGATGGCAGATCTTATGTTGTGTTCTTATCACATAAAGATAATAAATCTGTTATAAACATTAAAAGAAATAAAAAGTGAAGACATAAAAAACTTATGTGGAAAAGCAAAGCAATTAGAATAATATTTTGAAACAGAATGAGGTTGGAGGAATCATACTACCCAACAATAAGACATACTATAAAGCTAGTGATCAAGACAGTATGGTATTGAGAATAGGACAGTCACATAGATTGAACAGAACAGAATCTAAAAATAGACCCAAAAATATATGGCCAATTCATTTTTGATAAAAGTATGAAACAGTTCAAAAATCTTGTCAACAAAGGTATTAAAACAATTGAAAATCTATATGCAAAAAAAATGAACCCTGACCTAAACCTCACACCTTATACAAAAATTAACTCAAAATGGATCATGGATTTAAATATTATATGTAAAACTATAAAACTTTTAGAAGAAAACTCAGGAAAAAATACTTATAATCTGTTGTTATGAAAAGAGTTTTTAGACATGGCACCAAAGGCAAGATGCATTAAAATAATTTGATAAATGGATTTGTCAAAATTAAAAATTTTTCTCTATGAAAGACACTACTAGAAGAATGAAAAGTCAATACACATACTGGGAAAATATATTTTCAAATTACTTATCTGACCAAGGACTTACATCCAGAATATATAAAGATCTTTCAAAACTTAACAGGGAGAAAATAAATAACCCATTAAAATATGCACAAAAGTTTCAAACACATCACCAATGAGGACATAATCATAGTAGTTAAGCACATAGTAGTTAAGCACAAGTTACAACCACGATTGGATACTACACGCACCTAATAGAATGGCTGAAGTCAAAGAAAAACACTGAGAACACAAAGTGCCAGCGAAGATGCCAAGTGAATGAAACTGTTATACACTGCAGGTGGGAATGCAAAATGGAGCCACCACCTTGGAAAACAGTTTGGCAGTTTCTTATAAGGCTAAACATACACTTACCATATGACCCAGCAATCCCACTCCTGGGTGTTTACCCTAGAGAAATGAAAACTTACATTTTTATAAAAGCCCTATACATGAACATTTTTAGCAGCTTTCTTCATAATTGCCCAAACCTGGAAATAACCCAAATGTATCTTCAATGGGTGAGTGGATAAACAAACTGTGGTGCATCCATACATTGGAATATTTAGTCAACAATGAAAAGCAACAACTTGGATGAATCTCCGAAGCATTTGTAAGAATTCTGGGCAAGGCATGGTGGCTCACGCCTGTAATCCCAGCACTTTGGGTGGCCGAAGTGGGAGGATCACTTGAGGCCAGGAGTTCCAGATCAGCTTGTGCAACTTTCCAAGACTCTTGTCTCTACAAAAAATAGAAAAATTAGCTGGCTGGGGTATGTGCCCATGGTTCCAGTTACTCAGGAGGCTGAGATGGAAGGATTGCTTGAGCCCAGGAGTTCGAGGCTGCAGTGAGCTATGATCACACCACTGCATTCCAGTCTGGGCAACAGAGTGATACCCTGTTTTTTTTTTTTTTAAAGGCATTCTGAGTGAAAGAATCTAGTCTCAAAAGATTTACCCTATATGATTCATTTTTATGGCAGTCCCCAAAAGGTAAAAATATAGTAATAGAGAATAGATCAAAGGAAAACCCGAGGGAATTTCTGTGCAATGGGCTTGTTCTGTATCCCGATTGTGGTAGTGGTTTGATGTATCTATACGAGGTCTATCCATAGACCTATACACACACAGAGACACAAAGTCAATTTTACTGTATCATGATTAAAAAAAATAATAATCTCCGGAGCACACCTGTGACGTCTTCCCTCAGAGTCCTCCCAGCCCCATGCTCCTTCGGGCCAGGCCTTCCTTTCCTCTCCCTGCTCGGGGTCCGCTGCACAGCGCCATCCTGTTTCCCGCCCAGCCTCGCCACCCCCAGGCTGCAGCGCCTCACCCAGGCCCTGCCTGGGGCTGCGGCTTTGCTCCACACTCTTCTTAGTCACGAAGAACCTTCACAGCCCGCTGGGTTTTCAGCCAGTTCCCTCAGCAAACAAGCAAGCTACGAGGCCTGAAACAGAAGCCGGCCTTGGTTTCTCTGTTCCTCCCACCCTTCTACCCAATTTACCAGCGAGTGCTGCCAGTTCTGCTTTCAAAACAGGTCCCCAGCCTCATCACTGTTGCCACCTTTGTCCAAGCCATCGCTGTCTTTGGCCCAGCTACTCCACCAGCCTCCTGTCTGGTCTCTCTGCTTCTACTTCTTCCCCACTATTGTCTGTTCTCCACACAGCAGTCGGGGCAGTGGCAGTCCCACCAAAACAGAAATCATATCATTTCTCCGTGTACGCTCCTCCCAAGTCCTCCCAGTGCATTTAGAACGAAAGCTGAGCACTGCACCATGGCCTCCCCCCTGGGGCCTGGGCTGGCCCTGCCAGCTTCTGGGGCTGGCTTCCTCCCACGCCTTCCTCCCTGCTGGCTCTGGCCACTCCGAGCGTACTGCCCTTTCAAGGACATGCCATGCCTCTTCCCACTCTAGTGCTATTTTCTTGCCTGGAACTGGCCTTGCCCAGAAATCCGCGTGGTTACTGCTTCAGAGAGTTCAAGACTCAGGCCTGAAGTCACTTCCTCTGAGAGAGCGTCTCTGCCTGTTTGTTTTAAAGAGCCTTCCAGTCTCTCTGCAGCCCCTTAACCTGATTTATTTTCTCTCAGCACTTAGCCACCTTGGGCCCGGCTTTATTACAGACGCGGGCTTCCCGTGACAGCGCGGAACCCCAGTTCCTCACCGTGACCCACAGGGCACTGCGTGGTCGTGGCCTGCTTCCTGCCCACATCTCTGACGTCAGAACCCTCTGCTCCCAAGGGACAGTCTTCCTCGCTGCTCACTTGCTCTTCCATCCCCCTGGAATGCTGTTCCTCAGTGTGGCTTCCTAGCATCCTCTCTGTGCCAAGGCCACTTAATCAGAACCCTTCCTTGACCATTTCGAGCCCTTCATCGTTCCGCACCCCTCTTTCCTGTTTTAGCTTCATAGCATTCGTAACTACCTGGTTTGTGCATATGTTTACCTGTTACGCCTTACCTGGCTCTCTTTTCTAGGCCTTCAGCCTGGCGAGAGCAGTGACTTCGTTCACTATCGGCTCCCCCTGTGAGTCACAGCGTCGGGCATACCTGCGTCTGTTTGAGGACGGCTGGGCGCAGGGAGCACTGGGGGTGTGCAGAGCTCTAGGGCCCCTGGCGACGTGGCTGTTGTTCTGCGTCGTCTCTCTAACCTGCGTGTACACTCCACAGGAGCCGTGACCGAGAGGCAGTGCCCATAGTGGGTGCCCAAGAAGTTGGGTTGTAGAATGAATAAATATTAGAAGCCTTTGGATATTTAAAAAGAACGTTCCAGTTTTTAAGAGGAGCTTTCCATGTTCTAAAACCCAAATGGCATGAATTGCCGGTGGGGAGGGACCTTATTTGAAGGAAATTTCTTTCTTCTTCTTTTTTTTTTAATTTAGAATTTAATTTTATTACATTCACCCCAACTCTAACAGCAAAGATTTAAGATCCACAACTCAGTATGGAGCCATGCTCCAGGCTGTTCCATTCCCTACCTTGGAGGTTGTGCTGGTTCGACTTAAGTTACCATGTGTTCTAAGCCAGCTCAGTCACAACTGCGAGTCCCTTCTCACCCATGTCTGCAGCTGTGGTCCAGAGGATGACTATGATGGGTACAGAAATTGTCACAGCACTGGTCACAGGCCACCTGTAGCATCTCTTTTTCCTTTTTCCTTTCACTCCTCTTTTGAGCACCAGTATGTAAAAATCTTTTTATTCTTCTCAGGATGATATTTATAGTCTCTATCAGTGTGATCACCAACCACTGCATCTGATATCACTCCTTTTTTTTTTTTTTTTTACAGGGATGGGGCTATTACAGGGTGGGCACACCAGGACCTGAACACCCTCCTCAAATGCAAAGGACATCTGTGTGAATCACGTGTTAAATGATCTTTACAGAAATCTTGTTTACATGCATCACATTTCAATGGAAGAAAATCTAGCTGCTTGCAAGCTTTTTCTGAACAATGCTTCCCCAAACCAGGAAACTTCGTTATGAGAGCAGTGCACAAAACACAGCTGTCAGAGTTATGTATCACCTGGCTCTGGTTGGGGACCAGGGCAGCTGCAAGGGCCAGCGGAAGGTGGCAGAGAAGGGACAGCGGGTGGCCCTCTCCGCGGTCAGCAAGAGTGACGACACAGGGACCTGAGTGGGGTCCTAGGCCTGACCGCACCCACAGCACAGCGGGGCCTAAAGCCTATTTCTAACATCTCTACATTTCCCTCTGCCTGGTAAACATTTCCGCAGCTTTCTATTGTTCTTGGGGTTGTAATGCGCTTTACCATGGCCTCTACCCCTTCCTCAGCCCACTCTCCCTTGGAGTGGGCCTAGCCAAACAGCTCTTCTCACAACCTCCCCTACACGCGAGTTCCCTCCCAGCCCAGGGCCTTTGCCCGCACCACGCTCCGGCCTCCCCCCAGCCCCTGTAGTAAACCCTGCCCCACCCCTCCCTTCTCAGCCCAAGCCTCAGCTCTTCAAGGGAAGGCTTCGCTGACACCAGGCAAAGTCAGGCCCCACAACGTGCCCTCAAATCACCAGCTGCGTGTCCTGCACGCCCCAGGGCACAGCTGTGACTCGACATGTGTTTGCGTGATTATTTAGTTAGGGCTCCCGTGAGGAGGGAACTGTGGCTGTCTTTGCTCCACCATTACATTCTCTGGAACCTGCCACTGCCTGGAACAGAACAGGCCTCTAATAAATATTTGTTGAATGAAAACATTAATTAATGATACAGAAGCTACTTTTTTTGGTAGAGCCCCGATTTTAAGATAGAGGTGATTGTTGGAACAAAAAAGTCAAAGTAGCACGTGAAGGACTGTTAGGAGAGGAAAGTGTAGAGGGAAGGACGCAGGGCAGGTGGGTTTCTGGGGGCGGAGAACGGAGATGAGCTTCCCGGCTGCTGAGACCTGTCCCTCTGGCTTCAGCAGGCGTCCTCTTGTTTGAAGGTATAACAGAGCCAAACCTTCAATCCAGGAATGCAGCTGGTGCTTAGATTTTTTTTTAAACAACTTTATGTGGAATTTTCTTTGTGCCTTTCTACTAAAACTCAAAGGGTAGGAATAAGAATAGAAGAGATCATTGAAATCAGTTCAACATAAGGTAACCTTTGAGCAGCCCGCCGGGTCCCTCTGTGAGCGGCCTGGCCTCGCGAGTGTGTGGGGGCGGGAGGGGGCTCCAGAGGTCGAGGCACCTGTCCTTGTTGGGGACGTTATGGAGGTGAGTCGGCGCTCAGCTAGGCGAGGAGAGGCATCCACCCGGCGACCTTTAACACGCCTTTCCACCTGGAAAACCCTCAGAGTTTGCACTTAGGCTTTCGTTCAGTCAAAGCTGCAGTCTCCTTCGTTACCTAACCTTTGCTAGAAAGACTAAGTCCGTGTTTGCCAAGCTTGCTGCTCACTGGAATTACACGGGGAGATTTAGAAATACTGATGCCCGGGACCCACCTGAGACCAATTAAATTAGAATATCTAAGATGGAGTCCAGGTATCATTCTATTTTCAAAGCTCCTAGGTAATCAATTCTGAGTGCAGCCAGGTTTGGCAGCCACTGTCAGACATGCAGTGCAATAGGTGGATTTCCTTTTTCTTTCTTTTCTGCTGTGCATTCTGTCTCTCCAGCCTTCTCGGATAAGCTAAATAAGCATGCCGAATGTGGTAGGCAGACTTCTGAGATGGCCATCCATGACCCTGCCTCCTGGCATTCCTGCCCTGTGTGAACTCTGTCCCTGGAGTGTGGGCTGGACTTGAACTCGGGTCAGCTTACCTATTCAGAGGACAACAGCCAACACAGCTGGAAGAGTGGGGAAGGTGAATTGCATGATCCAAAACCTTGAGTGGTCAATCTGTAATTACCAATGACCTTTGCCACCACAGGTCTCTCCCCACAACTCTAACCCTGACCCGGTGGGGATATGTGGGCCTTGCTCCAAGCATCCTGCATGGAGCCTTTCTTCAAGTCTTCTGCGTCTGCCCTCCTCCTCCTCTTCATCTTCTCTTGACCTCGGCTGCCTGTCTGACCTGGGAGCTGGCATCTAGGCCTCCATCTGTCTCAGCTAGAGAAAATCGTCCTCTCGAGGTAGAGCCAGCCAGAACAACGTTCTCCACAGTGTGGCATAGAGGCTCCTCATCTAGATCATTATTATATCCATTACCGCGGCGCGAACTCAAGCACCAGGGGCCAAGATCTCGTCGGGTGCCCTGGCTCTGATGGCAGCATCCGCTGGCAGAGCCCTGTGCCCTCCCTGAGGGGGGAGATCGAACCAAGCCTTCCAGACCACTGGGGCTCTTGGCATTTCTTCAGCCAGGCAATCCGTGCCCGCTCCCTTACACCTCCCACCGGCATCAGAGGAGCCGCTCCAGGGATTCTATTCCGTGTCCCCAGCCCCTCCACCCCCAGAGGGGCCAGCAGCCCTTTTGTCGGTTTGGCTCTCCACTTAGATCACTAAAGCGATTTCAGATCCAACTGGGCAACACTCCGAGTTTCATTTATGCCTTGGCAAGGTTACCGTGTTATTACTTAACTGTGCCGCTGCTACTCAATAAGTGGGAACTGATTGAAATAACCACAGGAGTTGCTGGATTCCCCTAATTTTAGCACAGAGTTAAAGCTCACTCCCACAGTTGGAAGTTAAAATAGGCTGCCAGCCCACAGAAAGGCCCACCCACCACACCTAATTGTCACCCCGCGGATGCCTGTCATGGAAGGAAACATGGAAGGCTGGAGAGAACGTTCTTAGAGGCAAAGTTCTTCTCCCTGGCAGATGCTGGTGGTCCTTTTGGCTGGGCTCAATTTCTTTGAGACCCTAAGCCTGTAAAAATTTGCACGATTGCTTTAGAAACTTCTGTTTTCTTTGCCGATTTGTCTACCAGGCACTCCATGTAGAAAGTACCCATTAGAGCAACTGCAGAGAGCAGAAACTTCTGTTTGGGGGTGCCTCCTTAGATGACTCATTCCTGAAGTCCAGATGTGGGGAGGGCAAAGACCTTGAGCAATCTATGTAATTTGGAAAGCAGAAAAATGAGACAATCCAAACTAACTTGCTTTCTCTTGGTGTCATAGCAATCAGCCACAACCCAAATGCCACAACTTGAAGAAAAATGCTGAGTAAATAGAATCTTGTATAATTCCCCATCCCTACACACACCCCAATTTTTTTGTTTCTTACTATTAAACGCTATTTGTTGCTAGATATGTTTTGAAGGCATTCGGTGAGGCGTTATCTCTCATGGGGTGCCCTCTGCTTAATTTGTCTCATCACTCTGTTATCTTGCACCTACTTTAAGTCATAACCTACCCTTAACATCTCAGCACAGCATAGTTTATCAGACTCTCAAGAGCCAAGTAGGGGGATAGAATTGGAAGATTTTCAGAGAAAGTGAAAAAGCTTTATCTGAGACGTGTTTCCTGAAGGGATGAGGGGACCCTGAACATCCTCTAGAGTTCTGTCCAGCCTCCTCGGAAGGGGTCAGGTCCCCTCCCACTCTCTCCCAGGCCTCATGGCCTCACAGCTGGACTGCACGGGAGCCTCCTGACACCAGTTTTGTCACATTAGTCGTATTTAAAGGCATCTCTCTCCATGCTTCTGTCTTGCCCAAAAATGTGCAGTGACTTTCTGTTGCCTGTAGGATGAAGTCCAAATCCCCTAGGCTTTCTTTCAATGAACTCGCTTATGCTAATGACATGTCCCTCTTAGGTGCCACTGCCCCTCCATGAAAACACCTTTGTAGTCAGACTTGCCGTCTCCTGAACACACTTGTTCAAACTTACCTCTTTACCTCTGTCAACATGTACCCCTCAAAAGCCACATCTTCCCTCCTACTGTCCACCTTTCTGAATCACATCCAGCCTTCCTACCTATCTAAGACTCAGCTCACAGGTCTGCTCCTATAGTTGGACTTTCCTAATTTTTTCCCAAAATATAGTGATTTCTCCACTTCTGAAATGTTTTTTCTTTTTTTTTTTTTTTTTTTTAAGATGAGGTCTTGCTCCATCACCCAGGCTGGAGTGCAGTAGTGTGATCTTAGCTTACTGCACCCTTGAACTCTTGGGCTCAAGCCACCTTCACAATTAACTGGGACTACAGGTGCCTGGCTAATTTTTCTATTTTTGTAGAGATGGGGTCTCACTATGCTGCTCAGGCTGGTCTCAAACTCCTGGCTTCAAGTGATCCTCCCACCTCAGGCTCCCAAAGTGTTAGGATTACAGATGTGAGCCACCATGCCAGGCCCACTTTTGCATTTCAACAAGTACTTTTTGTACAATTATCATGCAGGTAAATTTTTTTTTTCAACTAGACTCCTTGAGTGTCCTATCCCCATAACTATTTGCTAATTGATTATTTTTTTCAGGTCAGTGTTTCAAGCACCCAAAATGTGTAGGAGAATATGAATCCAAGAAAGGACAAGAGAGACAAACAAGAATGCACAATTTTGCCTCCAACCATGACGCTTTTAAGGTTAGCTGGCTGCTTTCTAAAATCTACCAAAATTCCCATTTTGGGAATTGCTATGTGACAAAGTTCTGCCACTGTGGTATTGGGACCACTCACTCATAGAGTTACAGTTTTTGCCTTCCAGGAATCCATCATGGTAAGAAAGAGACTCGAGATGGTTCATTTTTTTTTAAAGCTACAAGGAAATCAAGTCCATACTTATTCTCACATTTACCGAAACAGGCCAAACTCAGAACTAAACAATGAAAATGAAAATTAATCAGGGTCTCCCATGGGCTTCACATATGGCAATTCTGGATCTGTTTTTATTTTTATTTTTTATTATTATAGTTGTTTTTGTTACTCATTTTCTTTGGTTGAATATATCACTGTAAAATGATGGGGGGTGGCAGTGGTGATGGAAATGAATAAACCCGTGGAAACAGCAAGACATCTACAGAGACAAAATTAGGAAGGAAGAAAACAAAAGCAATTTCAGTATCTTTGTGCAAGACCTGCATACCTTTCCTTGCCAATACCCCTGGATCAGACTCGTCTCACTAGGTAGCAGGTGTTTCCTTGACTCACAGAAAACAAGCCCTGGTCCTCCTGTGTTATTAAGGAAAGTTGCATTTGGCACATAAACACCATGCCCTGCCCCGCCTTGCTCTCCTTCCCAGAAGAGAGAAAAATGTCAAGTAGTTGGGAAACGAGTCTGAGAGGAGAGGAGGCTTTGTGCCTTTTCTTAATTCATGGGGATTTAAAGTAAAAACTCTTTTGACATTATAAAGTAGGGTTATATCCCCTTTATTGAGTTTTTATGGGAAAGCCAAATAGAAAACAAGCAAGCAGATAGAATATCGTGCCCCAGAACACCATTCACCTTGGTAGAATAGAACCACTTTAACACACAGCACCATTTTCTTTTCATACTAGTTAAGAAATAGCATTAAGCATGACTCAAGTCAGATTTTAAAAACTTGTCTGATGCCTCTCATTAAGAATTGAAAACTATGTAAGACTCTTGCTCCAGGAAACTGTGTTCTGACATTTTAATAGTATTGCCTTAGCAAGAGCAGAGAAAAATCCATGAACTTAGATTCACAGAAAGTAAATCAAGAATCCATCCAAAATGGAGAGCCTCTTTCTGAGTGATGGGGTAGTTTTTATGTGAGATGTCAGTGTAGCTTCTATACTTGACATAAAAGTTCCCATTTAAAAAAGTCTAAACTACTGCTCAATTTTTTTTTAATCAAGCCGAGTTATCTGAAGTGCTTTTCAGAAGAGACTATTAGGAAAGGAACAGAAAGTAGTCATTATGACTAATCAGCTGTAGGAGTTGGGGTAACCAATACTGCAGGAGGGACTTCAGAGCCACGGGGACCTTTTGGATGACTCGAATTCCTTCACTTGATTGCAGGGGTCCTCTCAGTCCTCTCAAGGGACACAATGAGTTAGCAGGCACCAGGACAGAGAGAATGCACTGCCAGCTGCTAGTTTACTCTCGTACAGGAAGGCGGCTTTTCTTACACACAATTCTTTCGTGTGCTAAAGAGAAATAAATATATAAAAGCCTAAAAGTAAGACTTCCATTCTTGAAGTCTGGCAAAATTGTCAGTACAATGTGCCTTGAGGATATATCCACTGTGCTTGCCTTGCGGGGTTGTTGTGGAAGAATAAGATCACACTAGAATAACCACCCCGTACACTTCACAGTTTGTAAAGAACTTCCGTATACATGTTCTCAGTTGAACCTCACAGCATCAGTGGGAGGCAGGGAAGGCAGAAGTCATTATCTTTTGAGGTAGGGGTGGCCATGCTGCTGCCACACCTGTGTGGCTTTGGCTTTAGGAAGATTGAGTTGATTGTGTTGTATTTTCAAGTATTTTATATTGTACAAGGATGTTTATTGAAGCAGTATTTATAACAAGGAAAAATTGGAACCTACCTGAATGTCTGTTAACAGAGGACTGATTAAACTATGGTACAGACCTAGATAGAACACTACATGGCCATTAAGAATTATGACTTAGAGATACTGGTAAATAAATTCATTGATGTCAGAGTATATTTATTAATGAAGAAAATTGCTCATAATATATTTAAGCTAGTAAACAACAGTGGATGCATTGTGATCTTTTTGTGATAAGAAAAAATGCACATGGTAAAATAGTGTGTGCTGAGAATATATGTGATACTTGTTTTGTTTTTCATGCTCATCTATTACCTCTAATTTTAGTGTCTATAAACATGAAAAATGAACTATTGGGCATTTTCAAGCAGATTAACTTTCATAATAATAATGAATGGAAAGGGTGTAGCTCTGCCTCTGGGCCTCTGGGGGAAAGTGGTGCCCTGCACGTTGGGCATCAGCCTGGGCCTGGCTGGGACCCATGTCACCCAGATGGCCCGTGAGGAAGTGAGTTAAGGCGTGGCTTGTGGTGCTGTGGGAAGTAGCAGAGAGCAAGCAAGGGGCACCTGACAGCAGCCACAGAGTGGGGCCATGATCACTCCCAGGGCCAAAGGGACAAGAGGAGGAAGCAGAGTCACCAAGCCCAGGGGACAGGGGCTGTGCGGGACCTCCACCCCTTGGCCCCCACGGGAGCTGCAGTAGTGAAGACTCTCAGCCATGGTCAGACACCAGCGAGGCAGAGGAGACACAGCCCAGCCTCTTTCCTCCTGCCTTCTTGTTCCCATCAGTACCTCCCATGGGCCAGGTGCCCTGCAGCCCGCAGACAAGGGGGTGGAAGTGAGCCAGGGAGGCCGGCGTCTGGGCGGCACAGCGGGGCTGTGGGGAAGGGCTGTCTCTCAGTCAGGAACCAAAACACAACGAAGGAGACTGTTGGAGCACTGTGGGCTGAGTGATTTGATTTTTCTGCCTGTGCTCAGAGCTTCAAACGCATGGAGATGGAATTACAGATCACCTAGCCCCAACTGAGCATAGAATTTATTTGTAGGATTTTATACAGAGATAAAATTATGCACCTTTGGACCCCTGCTGCTTGGTGGGAAGAGGGGATAATAATATCATCCCTGCTGCTTGGTGGGAAGAGGGGACTGCCAGGTAAAAGAAGACCCTGTTATCTCAGATCTGACTCCTGCTTCCTGCTGTCCCATCTCTGCTCCATGCCCTCTCCCACTTCAAGGTCCTGAGTGATAGTGGCTGTGCACATCTAATGAGCACTTACTGGGGAGTGGGGGGCACACATGGCTTGCTCTAAGCACTCAATATGATTAACTTATTTAATTCTCGCAACAGCTCTATGAAGAAAGGGGATGTTGTCCACCACTCTACTGAGTGGCTAAGAGACTCAGTTTTCTCATCTGTAAAATGGAGGCAAGAGTAATGTCTACCTCGTGGGGTGGTTGTGAAGATTAAATGAATAAATATGAGTAAAGTGTTCTGAGGTGGGCGTGGCACATAGCAAACTGTCAATAAATGTTACTTATTATTGTCCCCAGTTTCCACATGAGGAAACTGAGGCACAGAGACATTAAGATATTTTCTTCAATTCACAGAGTTGATAAGCAGCATAGCTGGGACTCTAATCAGGAAATGGGGTTCCTGGACACCGTCTCTGAACCACTGTCCAGTGTTGCACAAAAGGGCCCTCCCCCTGCCCCCACGGTTCCCTCCTTGCTACTTTCAAGCAGGGGGGTGGGATCGCCCTCTCTACCCTCCCACAATGTGAAACGGGTCCCTCACATTTTGGAAGACTCTCCCCATGGCCCAATGACGGTGTGTGGAAATCCCGTCTGTTCTTCAAATCTCACTTCCTCCAGGCTCACTGCCTGCCCTCTCCTGGCAGGAGAAGTGCAGGTGGCGGCAATGGTCGGTGGCAGGCTGGGCCAGGTGTGTGGCTACTTCTAGCTCATGTTCCTTGAGAGCAGACAGAATGGAGACCGGAGTGGTGAGACTTTCAGGTCCCAAGTGGCCAGGCGGGTCCTTAGACCGCACAGTGTGCTCTGTGGGGAGGCATGGCAGGGGCGCACTCTGGCTCAGCCACCTGCTCGGGCCACAGAGGGGAGTGGGGCATACTCAAGCATGTTGTCATTGTTATTTAATCTACTAACCTATATAGGGTTGGGAACAGTCACCTGGGCAAGATAATGAGGAAAAGTCAGCACAGAACGTCAAGGTAAGTGACAGAGCTCAGACGAGAATTCAAGAATTCTTTGAGCCTGGGCCGTAGCTCGATCCCTCGTGCTCTTTATTTTATTTCTGGGAAACTAGCTTACCTACATCTCTTTCTTGGCTTCCTCTTAGCCAGGGGCTTTCTAACAAGATTTTTGTCAGTCTCATCTTTCATTTTAAAGTGAAATATGATCAATTACCAACTACAACAGAACACGCTGAAAGCTGTGTCACTAGTGAGTCAAAAGGCCCCAGTGTAATGTCCAGGGCTTGTTGAAAACACAACAATCAAATGGCCATTCAACCAGTCTCTTCTTCTTTCATTCCTTTTTACTTTTTGACCTGGTACTTGATGTACATTGAAATAACATGAATGCAACAAGATGGCCTCAATTTCACAGGAGCCTGGTAACCAAAGTCAAGAGATTGCATAGTGTTCATAAAAAAACAGAAACTCCTCCAGAAACACCAGGTATAAGTGAAAGTGTATAATCTAAGTGTGTACTATGTCAGTTGGTGCTTCATTTTCTCATTTCACTCATCATCATAAAGTTGCTTTCAGGGAAGGGGTCATTTACTCAATGACAGCAGTTCTTTATGGGAACAGAGCTGGCCACTGCTGAGCAGTGCCCTGGCTGGCACCTGGCATCCAGCCTGGGGAGAGCAGGAGGCAATTCAAAGTGGTTTTGGACTCAGTTTCCTCATCTGTTAAATGGAGAGCTTGGTCTAGCCTTAGATAATTTCTAAAGTTCCTTCCAATTAAAAAAAAAAAACAAACGTGTGGTTTACTTAGTAGTTCTAGACCTGATCTGTGTTCTGAGTCTTTAATTAATCAAGAAAATTTTCTTAGCTTTGAACCAAATGTGGGGCCATTAAGGAGTAACAGAGATGGGAGTGTAGGTGGATGCTGGACTTCGCTGGCCCAGAGGAGGATTTTCTGGTGATTAGAAAATGTGCCCTTCTTGGGTGGAAGTGCCTCTCAGGTGCACGGCTTACTGAGCTGACAGTCCCTTATATAAATTAGGAACAGGCACATCTTCCTCTGTGCAGGTGAAGCTTGTGCCAGGCTGCTCTGCTTGGCAAATGAAGCCCCCACTCCTCAGCCAAGCCCCCTTGGGCAGGGCACCACCTACACAGCCACGAACAGAATCCTACCAAAGCCTCCACAGTCCCTAGGCAGGGACACAGTCTGTGTTCTCCAAACTCTTCTACCCAAACAAACACACACCTTGGTGCCGATGTAAGTGGAGATTTTTGAACTGTAACACCTGGACCTCTCACTTTGCAGAAGAAACCTGTTTTGTGAATAAGCATGGATGGGACAGTATCTTAGCCTGGGTTCTCCCAGAAAGCAGAGCCTGAGAAAAGAACACGAATGCGGGAGGTTTATTTTGGGACATACAGTACAGGTACCAAGAATGGGAAACTGGGCTGGTACCTATTATGGTCAAGTGGGCCCCCATCCTGCTTGGACCTTGGAGGAACTGTAGAAACCATATCTCAGGACTGTCCTTCCAAGGAACAGAAGAGAGGAGCCATTTCCTGGCTTCTGGCTCCTGGCACCAGTGGGTCAAGGGGTTGACCTTGGAGTGTTAACACCTCAAACATCTATGCAAGTATGTCAGGATGGTTAAGTTGATGGTGATGCTAGCACAGGTATTGGGGCAGGCAGACTCATGTCCAGGTAAGTGTCCATTCTGATAAAGATGAATTACTGATTCCTCCAGGGCAGAAGGTATATAATGTAAAAATCTATCAACAAAAGACTGGCTGGTCTCCTTCATGGATGTGTGCCACATGGAGTGTTCCACGTCAGTCTCTCTGGTGACAGTCAGACATTCATTCAGTACAGCAGTTGCTAGACTGGACTTGGTGAGATGGTACTCACGGTGTTGGGGCCCTGCAGAGCCTCTATCCCTGCCTCATGTCCCCTCTGTCATGCATGTCCTGGAGTGGCTGGGGAGAGAGACTGGCTGGTATCCTCGGGATAACCTGTCACCTTGTCATTCAGTGCTGCACTTGCAGGGGAGGTTTTCTGGGGGGCCTTGATGTGAGACAGAGATCCCTGTGCTATGTGTCCAGTCCCATAGGTCCATCTTTGTGGTTTTCTCCAAACTTCCTTTGCAAGTTTGCTT
Source organism: Mirza zaza (assembly GCA_008750895.1). Taxonomy (NCBI): domain Eukaryota; kingdom Metazoa; phylum Chordata; class Mammalia; order Primates; family Cheirogaleidae; genus Mirza; species Mirza zaza. The sequence goes on from VSMD01108625.1 coordinate 41,530, forward strand.
CTTCGAGGCTTCTGACCCAACCAGCAAGCCATTCGGCACTGCCAATGGGCCCAGGCCCTTAACTCAGACCACTTCTCCCTCCCTGCAAAGAGAATTAGCAAGCACATGGTTCATGGCTCTGCCCACTGGGAGGAGTGACCTTCACTGTCCTTCAGGGCCATCCCTGAATTGGGATGTAGTCTGGTGGCATCCCTCTTTCACTACTGCCCACTTGTCCAGGCCATCCATCCATGAACCAAGTGCAAGTTTTTTCCTAATTGGCTGGTTGTAGAGAACTGTAAGCCCTTAGGTGTGAACTGAGCAAGGGAGGTAGATAACACAGAAATCTGGGACAGATGGAATTTACTTGTGCCCTCTGGATCTCTTCTGGCCCATTTTCGTTATGTGACTGATAGATAATCGCTGTGCCTGCCCACCATTGTGACTGGCCCTGTGGATCTGAAAATAGCTGGCTCAACATGGGTGGCTCTGGCTGCAGGATCACTTGATGTTCCAAGGTCACAAGATTTGTCTTTATCAGAGCCTGTGCCGGGGGCGGGGGGTGGGGGAAGCTAGTTCTCAAATAGGGTAGACTTTTGTGCTGCAGAAGGAAGGCCGAGCTCCAGAGCCACAGGACCTGTACTGCAACCCTCCTTATTGGATTTCACAGAGACTCTGTACACACAATATCTTTATTTGCAATAAGTAGCGCCATGAACTCTGCTGGTCATCTAGTGTAAGTGACAGGGCCACTTGTATCTCTCAGCCTGAATCTGCTGCAGATATGACTGTGACACTCACAACTGGCAGCCATCCAAGTCACCCATACATGGGTCTAGGTCAGAGCAATATTCCCAAGTGTGGTATATGCTATCTTTGATTTCTAAAGATTTTGGTGGTTTTAAAACCCTTCAAAATTCTTTGATACTCTTTCCATTAATAGATGGTAGGCAGGTCCTATTCTCTAGAATATGGCTAACCTTTTTACTGCTTCAACTAATAGAGATATACTAATGACTTCTGAGGCTGGAGCATAAAAGGCCACATAGTTTCTCCCTTGTCCAGCGAGACCCGTGCTCTTCCCACTACCCCAAAGCTGCTGTACTGTGAAAGTCTAAGCCATGTGGAGGTGCTGTGTGTTGATACTCCAGTTGATGGTTCTCCCTGAGCCTGGCCTTCAGGTGACCCAGTGCAGGCATTGGAAATGTAAGTGAGGGTGACTCCAGAAGGTTCCGGTCCAGTCTGTGTCACTCTCAACCATTCGAGTTTTCCCAGCTTAGGTTCTAGCCAGCCTTTCCCAACTGGAGTTCTTCATCTGAGCCACAGAAGATGGAAAATGGTTTGAATGACTATTTTCTCAGTCCTCCCTAGTACATCACTAATACCATGCTAGACACATAGGAGAGAAATTAGTTCATTCCATACAAATGAATGTTTTAGGGCATTAGGGCTGAATTCTATCATAGAACCCAGGTTTATAAAAGCTGGCAGAAATCAAAGGGTAGAGACAAAACATTCCTTCTGTGTTCTATCTAAATTTATGACCTACAGAATCCATGAGTGAAATAAAAACTTATGTCATTAAGTTTTGTGTTTTTTTTAATGTAACAATAGAAAACTAGAATAAGGTACAAGATCTAACACCTCAAAGATTTTGCACCAGCGTGCTCCAGATCCCTGGACTCCTAAAAATGTCACTGGTGGGGCAGGTTGGGGAATCTTTGTGGGGTTGCATTTTCACCCTCAGATACACAAGTTGTTACTTCTATTTACTAGGTTAAACTTGTGTGATGTCATCAAGATAGTGTTCCTGCACATTCCATATGCCTATGGAATATTAAGACAATTAAGATCCCTGTGGACTATTTTGTGACATTGCACAAGAGGCTTCATGTAGCCTTAGGCAAGATTACCAATGTGTACTGATGTCCTTCTCACTTAAAGACCTGCTTTTGATTATGCTTATTGATGAGGGGTTGAAAAGAACACATTCACCAGATCAATTGCAACATACAGAGTGCCAGAGGCTATGTTGATCTGTTTTAGTAAAGATATCACATCTGGCTCAGCAGTTGAGACTGGAAATACCATTTGGTTAAGTTTATAGTAGTCCACTATCATCCACTGTGATCTGTCAGTTTATTTTTTCAAGGGCCATATAGGTGAATTATATAGGGATACGATGGAGACCATCGTCCCTGTATGCTTTGAATCTTTGGTGGCGGCATCAATCCTGTTTCGTGTTGACTTGGGCATACTCTCCAGGTGGAGTTGGGCCTACATAGTTTCAGAGGCTTCCACTTGGCCCTTCCTACCCTAATAGCTGTTACTCAATAGGCCAGGGAACCAATGGGAGGATTCTGTCAGATGCTTTGTTTACTCATCCAAATTATGCCCTTGGAGAATGGAGGGGGGAAATAACAACGGGTTGGGTCCAAGGATCCAGTGGATCCGCTTTGAGATGTACTTGTGCCAGCTTTCATTTTTTCCAGTTCTATGGTCTAGTGCCACTCTGGTTAGCTGTCCATCTGTCCCACTTCTGGGAACACCCTGGTCTTTTAGCCATGGGCACAGATGCCTGAGGGCCAAGGCATTTTCCAACCTTGTTGCCCATTATAATAGTCACATATGCCTTGCTGTGGTCACTTAAGAATTGACACCTTGCCTTTGTCATTCCAGTATCTTATCATCCTGATGATGCCAAGGAGCCCAGTCCATGGTAGCATCCCATACCACCAACCCCAGCTTACAGGGTCAGCTGCCACTGGAGCTTCTCAAAAATGCCATGCTTTCTTTGTCAGTGCATTTCTCATTGCTTTAGTCAAAGGAATGTCCTCTGAGACTTCCAGGGGAATATAGAGAGATGAAGAATTATCTTATCTCACTGATAAATTCACTCTAACATCTCCATCCCCTTTGACTCCTCCTTGGTACTCCACCAAGGTTATTCTAGCAACTCTACCTTATTCATTATGGTCCACTGTGTCCAGGCTTCAAGTAGTCATCACTGTTGTGTGTGAGCACTGAATCCATATGTTTTTGCCAAGATGTTAAATTCTGAGTTAGGGAGGAAGGCCTCCATAAATCAACTAATTCTCCCCACTCATCTTTATATTGAGGCCTCCCCTGTCCAACCCTCTCAAAGTATACTTCCATGAGTGTTTTCCTGGTTTTTGCTAATGTCCATTTGCTAGGTCTCGATAGTCTTTTGGAATGCAAGGAGCAGCCATTATACTTCCTGGATCAGACTGTGCTGAGATCTGACTCTAGTTATTGATCACAAGAAGAGGGCCAGGTCAGATCTTGAAGAGGACAAGCATTGTCTTATGAAGCACCTGTCCCAGATGAGGCCTCTGCTGCATTTCCATATAAGAGGAGGCTGTTTAACTCTAAAAAGGGGGCGATAGTTTTTTATTTGAGTCCAGAGGGTTCAAAAGTCTGGGTGTTCATTATTTTCAGGCTTGTTTGCCCATAATTCCCCATTGCAGGTCTCAGAATCCTATTCCTTCTTTATCAGAAGTTTTGACTTTAACAAAAAAGATCTGTTGAGGATGTGTATTCAGTAGTCTTTGCAGCCCTGCCACCCTTAAAATTAAATTCTAGCCCTGATTTTCAATACGGTGTATCCTACAGCTGCAGAATCTAATGTCTTAGAACGTTACCAAGCAGGCTTGATAAACGAATGGTTAGTTGACATGAACCTGTCTGTGATAAATCATATTTTGCAAAGACGACTGCAACAATATCTCACAGCCCATGTGAGATGTGTACTTATCACCCTCCCATCACAAGATAGAGTCTGTTTCTCTGTTCTAAATATGCTCAGCCCTGTGACTATTTTGATCAAAAATGCAGGGTAGAAGTGATATAATGCTAATTCTGGGTGTAGCTATCCATAACTGGCCTGGCACTTCTATTTCCTGCCCTTTGGAATGTCTGCTTGGTGGAAGACAAGCCAGCTTGTTAGAGGTGTGACTACCCTGAGCCCTCCGTGCTGTGAGAGTGCCAGCTGAGCTTGCAGCTGACAGCAGCCTCAACTGCCGGCCATGTGAGTGAGCCATCTTGAACTTCAAGCCCAACGAAACCTTCAGTTGACTTTGGACTTGGACATCATGTGGCTAAAACCATGTGAGAATATGTTTTTGAAGCCCTTGGCACATAGTAAATTAGTCCCCAGTACAGGGTATGATATTTTAAGAATTCCCTTCTAAGTAAGCAGCTGAAGTGTTTCTTTGTAGAGAATTTAGAGGTTGCCATGTTTTGTACCCACAGTCTGGGCTTAGACAGGGAATTGTTCCTGGTCCCCAGAAGGTTGGCCAGCATCCTCAGAAATGGCTTGGTTGGAAGCTCTGTGTTACATGGATGTTTCAGACTTAAGAGCTCCTGTCTTGGGGAGTTTGAGTGTTAGACATGTTGAGAAGGAAAGATGTTGAGAGGTAATTATAGAGAGAGTGATGGGCCAGAAGCTGGGAGCCATGGAAGTGTTAAGAAGGAGGAGCCAAAAGAAGAACAGATGATGACAAAGTCACATTCCAGCCCTCCATAAACTGGAGAGTCTGGGTGTGATGGGTGTTGGAATTTGAGTGATGTTCTGGTGTTCCAGCTTTCTTCCCCATGAACACCAACAATATCTCCCCATTAATGGAACATCCTGAATAAATAGTTCTTACATCCTGAATGAAACCCTCCATCCCATTCGTGTATTTTCAATTTTTCCTTAAGATATTATTAAAGAGTTGACTTTAGGTATTACATTTTAAAATTATATTTAAAGGAAGTTACTGCCTCCTATGCTAAATGTATTTCATCAATCACTTAAAATCTTGGGAATGGCTTCCCTGTATTGGTATCTGGCATCAGATTTGTTCTTTCTTGCTTTAAATTGAGTGTTCTACGGTATGATCAACTGCATCTGTATGGTACCTCTTTGTTCTGTGTTTTCAGCAAGCTAATGATTAAAACAAGATTTGAAAATCAGCTACTCTTGTTGAGAAGAGTACCTTCAGATCAGGTCTAAGCTGAAATGGCTCCCATAGGGCAGAAGCTGGGTACGGCATGAGACTTCCTGTGTAGCATCTTCAAATTTCCTCTGCAGCAGTCTTGAGTTTCACCATTTAAACAATCTGCTCCAAATATCTTAGTGGCTACTACTATACTTTTAAATGGCAACAAGTCTAATGTAATAAAAGAAAAAATCTCTTTTAAAATGTCTCTAAGGGTGGTACATTAGGACAAAAGATGAGCTGAGTGAGCAGGGATAAGAGTTTTTATTGGGTATTCAGGGAGGGAGTGGTCAGTATGGATTGGGTGAGACAGACTTGGCTTTACATTAGTGAAAAAAGACTTGACAGTCTTGGTTAATCACAAACTTGATACAAGCTCAAAGTGTGGCACTTTTGCCAAAGGATTTAATAAAGTTTGTTCTGAATTAATTTTGAAAAGTGCCCAGATGAAGGAAGTTCATTGTCCAACTAGACACTGCATACAACAGATCCAACTATATTAAGAGTGTGCATGTTAGTGCATTTTGCAGCTATTCAGGGAGCCACAACAAGCCAGATATCCAGGATACTGAATGGATATTTCATTTGTTCTATACATCTATCTATCCTTTCAGCAAAAATTTATTGATCATCTCTATGTTTCAGGAACAATTCTAGAGAAACAAAAATGCATAGACCAGTTTCTGTTTCAAGGTACGCACAGTCCAGCAGGACTAACATACAAGCAAATAGACCATTACAATTCAATATTGGAAATCAACATCATAATTTCTATATCCCTAGATTTCCCAGGAACCAGAAGAGAGAGCTCAGGAAGAACCCAGCTCTTCCTGAAAGGGTCAGAGACATTTTCTGTAGAGGTAAGGCTTATAGTGACCCTTAAATAATTTTAAAAGTTAATGATGTATTAGGTGCATATCATGAAGAAAAGGAAATCTAGGAATAGGGAACAGTCTAGGCAAAAACTCAGAGGCATGAGTGAGTGGTAAATGGGCTGTAGGAAGCAAAAAGGACAATAACGAGGCTAGAAAGATAAGAGAAAGCTTGAGAAAGGACCTTTACGACCTCCAAGGAAATTTGGATTTTATTCTGTAAGAAGTGGGACTCCACTAAAGGAGTACTCTGGTAGGAGTATATAAAGAGAATTAGATCAGGACAAGCCTGGGGACAAGGAGAACATGTAGGAAGCTATTGTAATATTAATAGTACACATGAGAAATGATAAGAACCTGAACTGAAGTCATGGGGAAAGAGGGATAGAATGACAGTCAGGACAAAGAAACAACTCAGTGACATGTTCATCAGCCCTTCCATGCCACAATCTCCAACATTTCATGCAGCCCTGTGATACTTCATCTCCCCCCTTCCATTAGCACTTTTCACCATCTAATACATCCTATATTTTACTAATATATCTTGTTTATTGTCTGCCTGCCTCTCTAGAATTTAAGTAAACTCCATGAAGGGCAGGAATTTTTATCTGTTTCGTTCACTGCTTGTCACCAGTGCATGGCACAGAATAGGTAAACTAGTGTGCTCTCATTGGTAGAAGGGATTAGACTAAAAAAAAATCTTGTATTGTTCCTGGGGTAAAATTCATCTAACAAGATATTTAATAATAACAAACTGAATGTTTTTCCTCTTAGATCAAGAACAAGACAAAGATAACCCTTTCTATTTAACATTGTAGTAAAGTCCTAGTTAGTTCGTTCAGTAAGACAAGAAAAATAAAGGTATTCAAAGTTGAAAGGAAAAAGTAAACTATCTTTATTTGCTAATCATCTGTGTTGAAAATCCTATGGAATCTACAATAAAACTATTAGAAGTAATAAATGAGGTTGGATATGTTACAGATACAAGACCAATATAAATAATCAATTGTATTTTTATATACCAGCAACAAAGACTTAGAGATTAAAATTTAAAATACAATGTCACTTATAATAACATCAGAAATGTAAAAAACTCAGGGATAAATCTGACAAAATTACAAAGCATTGCTGAGAGAAATTTTAAAAACCTAAATAAATGAAGAGATACATTGTGTTTATGGGTTGGAAAACTAAACATTATTAAGATGTCAATTGCCCCTCAAAGTGGGTTTCTTTTAGGCAGCATATAGTTGAGTCTTATCTATTTATTCACTCTGCCAATCTCTGCCTATTAATTGTGGTATTTAGACCACCTAATGTGATTATGGATATGTTCAGATTTAAGTCTATCATCTTGCTATTTGTTTTCCATTTTTCCCATCTATTATTTGTTCCCCATTTTCTTTTCTAGATTGAGTACTTTTTATGATTCCATTTTATCTCTTTTATTGTCTTGTTAGCTAAAACTCTTTGTTTTATCTTGTACTTCACATATCACTTAAAAACCATATAATAAATTATATTCATTATCCTCACATTATGTACAGAGGGAAAAACAACAACAACATTGACAACAAAAACCCAAAATGGCAGCAGTTCCATAATCCCCTGAGGCTTTGTGCTATTTTTGGCATACCTTTTTCTTTACATATATTATAAACTATATTCTATTATTATTTTTGTTTAAATAGTCAGTTACCTTTTAAAGAAATTTAAATAATAAGGAAAAAGCTCACATATTTGCCTATGTTATAACCATTTCCATAGTCTTTATTCCTTGTGTGGATTCAGATTTCCATCTGGTGTCATCTTCCTTCTGCCTGAAGAATTTCTTTAACATTTTTTTGTAGCGCAGATCTGCTGGTGACAAATTCTTTTCTTCTGCTGTATGACTGCAAAGTCTTTATTTTGCCCGCATTTCTGAAAGATCTACTCACTGGATATAGAATTCAAGGTTGACAATTTTTCATCTTTACAGGTGCTGCTCCACTGTCATCTCACTTGCATTGCTTCTGATGAGGAACTTCTGCATTTTGTTTTTTGCTCCAATGTACTGAATGCATCTTTTTTTCTATGGCTGTTTTTTAGATTTTTCTCTTTACACTGGTATTGAGTAATTTGTTTATGGTATTCCTTGTTTTGGTTTTCTTTATGGCTCCTGTGCTTGGGTCTTTCCCCATTTCCCCCATCTACTCATCTACTCTCCTTTTAAACATCAATTACATGAACATTGGGGCCCTTGAAGTTGTTGCACAAGTCAGTGAGTCTCTGTTTTCTTTGTTTTCATTCCTTTTTCTCTCTGTATTTAATTGGGGATAGTGTCTACTGCTATCTCTTAAAGTTTCTTAAATTTTGTTTTTGCAAAGCCCCATTTGCCACTAATTCTACCCAACAAAACTTTTATTATAGAAATTGTAGTTTTCGTCACTAGAAGTTCAATTTGGGTCTTAAAATATCTTTTATGTCTGTACGTCACTAGTTGACCACATGTAATATGGCTAAAGGAATTGTTTGAATGTCCTTGTCTGTTATTTCTAATATCTGTCAGTTCTGGGTTGGTTTGGGTTGATTTTTCTCCTCATTATTGGTCTTATTTTCCTACTTTCTTACATACCTGGTAATTTTTTACTGGATGCCATTCTTTGTGAATTTTACTTTGTGGGTACCGGCCACTTTTGTATTCCCATAAATATTCTTGAGCTTTGTTTTGGGATACAGTTAAGTTGCTTATAAACAGTTTGCTCCTTTTGGGTCTTGTTTTTAGGATTTGTTAGGTGAAACCTGGAGCTATTTTAGTCTAGTGAGAATTATTTTTCATTACTGAGGAAAGAGCCTTCTGAGCACTCTACCCAATGCCCCACAAATTATGAAGTTTTTTTGGTCTAGCTGGTGTAAACAGGCACTATGCATGATCTTGTTCTTTTTAATTTTGGGAGGTGATATTATCCTCATTGGACAGTATTCTCACATGCATTCACTGATTAGTACTCTGCTGAATATTCGAGGGGAACCCTCTGTAGATCTCTGATGTTCTTTCTCTGTGCAGTTCTCTCCTCTTCAGTTCTCTGTCCTGCAAACTCTAGCTGTCTTGGTCTCCAGGATCTGATTTCTATCTTTTCTCAGTGCATCCACTAGACTCCTGTGCCTGCCTGGATTGCAGCATGGGGGCCTGAAAACTCTCTCGAGGCAGTAAGCTTTTGCAAGGCCTATTTTGGAGGGGCAATTGTTTGTTTCCTATCTTTTGGGAATCACTGTTTTATTGTTGCCTGATATTTGGTGCCTTGAAACCTATCGTTTAATATATTTTGTTCATTATTTTGGTTGTTCCAGGAAGGAAGGTAAGTCTGGTCCCTATTACTCCATGTTAGCCAGCAGTGGAGGTACCTTTAAACAAATCCAGTGCTACATCTGACCTTTCATTTGTAGAACATGTCTTAGGTATCCTACTATTTGCAAAGATCTTGCATGCAGAAACCAAGCTGAATTTATCTTTGTAACCCCAGATGATTGACACAGGCCTTTGCAAATAGTTAGTAAATTGAATTGCTGTAGGACAAGCAGGTGAAATGTTCACAAAGGGATAGTTTTTACCTTATTTAATGCAAGGAAAAAATATCTCACTGAGAGTCCAGTAATGAAACTTGAAAAAGAAGTAGTGATCTTTCTATTAGGGGAAGTGTTCAAGCAAAGTGAGGATGCTCATTTGCTAGGAATCGGCATTTCTATATTATCTAGAGAAAATCTCAGTTTGGTGCATTTTCCTTTAGCACCTCTCTGTCTTATTCTTTGACAAATGTGCAATATCATAAAAAGAATTGTTAAGGACTCTCTAGATTAATTATTACTTAATTATGTATGACTCTCTGTCTAGATTAATTATAAAAAGGATGTTCCCCTCAAAACTTTTCTACAGCTGTATCCCCTACATCAGGTAACATCAGGTAACAAGAAAGTCTATTATCCCCACTTGGCTGACTGAGAAACAGGGATATAGGGAGTTTAGAGGACTTCTTTTAAGTCACATAGTCAACCAGAGAATGAAGTCAAGAACACAGTTCCCTATATACCTGCCAACATCCTTCCCCTTTGGCTATGCTGCCTCAGGATACCATAGGAGGCTTAAAAAGTCCAATTATTATTTCTTTAAATGTGGGTTTTGAAAAGGAGTCAGGAACAAAGACAGTGGAACAACTGTATGACTTAGATAACGTGGCATGCATTTCCACCACAGAAAGTAAGACTGAAATTGGAGTTGTTCTGCAGCAGAGGTTAAATAATAAGAAAATGGATTAGTGATCCCCAAGGCCCTGCTGATCTGAAGAATCTAGGTAAACATTGAATTAAATCGGATAAGCAGGGGTTCAGGTAAGCCAGGCAGTCTTCAAAGTAAATAAAACACATCTAGTAACACAACCTCATTTCAGATAACAGAGTTTCTGGATAAAGGAGTGTTAGATAATCAGGGCTTCGCGGCATAAACAAAGGAACTGTGGAAGCAGAAGGAACTAAAGGAGGGGATTCGAGTAACAAGGGAGCCTGGTATGTGTCACCTCACTCTGTTTGGCTTTGGACGATTAAATTTCCAAATGTCAGCCTCGCAGGGTGGTTAACAGGACAGAAAATGTTGGGTGATTGAATAATCTATTCCAGCCCACTTCACCAGATGACAAAGTGTGTTGTGACTTATGAATGTGAATGGAGGAAGGCAGGACAGAGGAGAAGCTATGAAGGATAAGACTGTAGCATCCTGTTCATGACGGAGGGGCAGGGAGGACGTGAAGGAGGGTTGAGGGGAAGGGCTGAAGGGCGTTAGCAGGGTGCAGGCTTTAGCCATCAGGCTCCCTTGCACACTTATGGCGTGATGGAAATGGGAAGGAGAACTAATGGGCCAAGCAAGAGTGGATTACTGAGTGCGAGCATCAGACCTGGTTAGGAGCAGTGGGCTCTGTGCACCACCACCGCCCACCTCCTTGCCCCACCACTCTGTCTCCTAGATCCCAAGCCCCCTCTCCACCCAGCTGTGCTCCCCAGGGCTTGGGACCAGCAGAGCAGAGGCAGGGCCCTGGAGGTGGGGAGCAAAGAGGATAAAAGGATCCAAAAGCATAGAGAAGAAGAAGTAGAGATGGTCCGGCTGAGAGGAAAGAGGGAGGGAGTGTTTGGCCAAACCAGAAATGGGAAGATAGTGTTCGGGGCAGAGGCTCCATTTCCGGCTTCTTTTACAACCTCTGTAACATGGTTATTTCTCCCACAAGTTGAAAGCAGCAGGGACAGGAGATAATTTTTTTTTCGAAAAGCATTCCCATTTTTATTGCCTTTCCATATTCTGAATAAGTCTAAAGAGAGCCTCAATTTGGTGCCAATATTCCTTTAATACCTCTCAAACATTTCCTTGTCTACTCCACAGGTCTTGGTTTAAGAGCCCTGGTAGGCAACGCTGGTTAGCTGGAATTCAATCACAATGCTTTGTTTTTATAGTATTTATTTCTATTCATAGCAAGTGAACTAGTCTAAAATTTACAGTGGCTATACTTTTCTTTTAAAAAATGTATTGCATTAAAATTCAAGCTAGGTGATTTGAAACTAATTATCAAAAAAATTCATCATTGACTAAAATGTCAAAAAAAATGACAGGTGGAAAAAAACCCTGGTCTGGGAATCAGGAATCTGCCATGAACTCTGAGTGTGATTTTGGGTCATGATAATTTGATTTTCATTTTTATTAATGAAAGACATATAACTGCTAGCCAGAACTTAGCATGAAATGTCCAAAGTTTTAACATATTGAGTTACTAAAGTTCTAGTCAAAGGCAAAGAAATTCGATGTTTTGTTGAGTCTGTGCCAATTTAACACATGTATAAGCTCAGAAATATTGAAGGTTCACATGAAGACCTCCATCCTTACGGGGGCTTTTGGATGCCAACATTTGGACTAGATTATTTGTAAGGGACCTTCCAGTTCCAAAATGCTGTGCCAAGTATTCAATCTGAGAGCCAGCCAAGGCAATGATCTGATAGGAAGAATAATGGTAGATTATCATAATAAAATCACATTTGCTCTTATCTCTGGCTCATCTCTCAAGGAGGTAGGCTGGAATGAATCCACTTAAAGTGGAGATCAGATGCCAAACATAACCATTTCCCATGTCACCTAAATCCTTCTCTCCTAAGAAAGATTTCTTCACCAAACTTTTATCACACTTTTTTTTGTTGTTGAAGGTCAAAGGAATTGGGGGCTTAACTAGATGAGCTGGGCCAGGGGGAGAAGCTGATGGCTTTTGCTGGCCTATTGGTGGCCTCCAAGAGAGGGACTGAACCTTCTGCCTCCACCTCATGGAGCTTCCCCTGGTTGGCTGCCCAGAGAATTTCCAACTGCGGGATCTCCCTGACAGTGTCACTTCTTTGCACTCCAGGGGAAACAGCAGGAGCTAGTACAGGAGCTTGGGAGACTGATAGCCTGGGTTCAAATTCCCACTCCCAGAGGGAGCCTCCATTTTATTAAAATTTTTACATTTATCTAGCATAATAACTCAGGGAGGTAGGTTCAATTTCAAGGCAGTTGCTGTTCTAAACCTTTGTGTGAATTAGAAAAGCAACAGGCTTCCTTTCCCTAACCAAACCATACGCACACACTCCGCACCCAGGAAGTACAAGTGGACGCCCCGTCTGCAGGGCCCAGGCAGGCTCCCAGGCTCAGGGCTTGGCCAGCAGAGCAAGGGGAGGATTTTGGCACCAAAAATGCCCTTGCACTAGGTGCTTTTATGAAAGGCTCAACCTACCAACCCTGCACAGTGGCCCTGACAGCACATTTTACAGCCAGAGGAGGTTAAATATTTATATTTTGAAAACCTCACCCTAGCTTGTTTTGTGGAAAACAGATTAGGGGAGGATGCAGTTAGATGTGGGGGGTTGTTAGAAGCCTGTGGCAGCTGTCCAGGTGGGAGAGGACAGGTGTCGAGGTGAGTGGCAGGGTGGCAGTAGGGACTGTGAGAAGTGGACAGACCCCAGGAATGTTAGGGAGACCAGGGGCTGCTGTGAGGATTCGAGAGGTGATGGTGATGATATTAGCGATACTACTGACTGAGGCCTTGTATGTACCAGGCACTCAGCTATTCATACAAGTTCTTTGAACCAGGAAAATTGACTACATTTCATCGCTGCATGAGTGCCCCAAATGCCCTGCCCACAGTAGACCGTTCATCAGTGGCAAATACTGGCATGATTATCGTTGGGCAGTTGGTCTTCGACATTTCTCGCTTAGTTAAGGAGCCCTAGCATGTGGGTGTGGGTGGTGGTAGGTGGAGTGGGCAGTGGAACATAATGAAGACAGTGGCTTCATCACATTCTGAGCATCAGCCTAGATTCCTCCTGTAACTTTTCAAGGCTACAGATATTCAACACCGCCTCCATTCAGTTGGTCTGGAGTAGAGATCTTGGTACCAATGTTTTAAAAGCTCCCCAGATAGCCAGGCTTGAGAAGCACTGAGTTAAAAGAAGAGTTTTTGGAATCAGACAAATCAAGGTAAAATCCTAGCCCTGCTCTTCACAAGCTTGTTTCTCTTGCCTAAGCCTCAGCTCTCCTACTGTAGGAGGATGGAAATGCCGCCCCTTCGAGGTTGCGTGAGTATTCAGTGAGGTGTTATATGTACTCCGTGGGACCTCCAGGACGTCTCTGTCACAGACGCAGAAACCCAGGCCCGGGGAGTAAATACTCTTCCCAAGGCACCAAGGGGGAGAGCTGGGACTTGTGTCCTGTTCTCTGTCTTTCTACTATACAGTAAGAATCGAATTCAGGCCATGGCTAATTACTCTAGAGAAAGGCTCGGTACAGCAGTGACACTGCAGGAGGAAGAGCCCTTGTCCATCCTGCTCCCCACTGCTGGGTGGGGCCACAGAGAAAGGCAGGGGAGTAGCCAGCAGACCCTCCCCGCGCCCCCCCCAGCAAGGAGCCTCCCAGACAAGAGCTCAGTGGTGCGAAGTGGGTGAGGGGGGAGGCCAGGAACAGAGGAGTGCTGCTAATTTGGGGTGAGCAGAGAATCACAGATCTAGTGCACAGTCAGAGGAATGAATGCGATGACATACGCCTGCCAGTGCAACGGAAGGTAGGCAGTAAGAATGCAGTAAATGGTATTTCACCTTTTTCTTTCTTCAGAGCTGCCTCCTACCCATAAGATAAGGGCAGGAGACCATACTCTTCTGTAGGACATATCTGTTGGCTTGTCTGCCCATCCTTTCCCTTTTTGGAAATTGCTCCTGCACCAACATGTTTATGGGGACAACCACATCTATGCAATGTCACCTTTAGTCTTTGGGAGATTCAGAAGGGCTATACATTAGAGAAAAACAGCCCCTGCCCTGGAAAATTTTGATTTTCTTTTTTTCATGTGTATTTGTTTCTATCAAAGCAGGGAATCCACTACTGGCCAGACACAACTGCATTTAGATGCTGAATTGGTGCCCAAGGACGTCCCAAACCACTGCCTGGGAATGCCACTTTCTCATAAGAAATCAGAAACCAACACTGGCAGCTTCCCTGCTAAGTAAAAAAAAAAAAAATTACATAATTCCTTCTGCACCACTGCATTAGGCAGATTTTTTTTTTCTTTTCCTGAACGTACAGTAAATCCCAAGTGGTTTAAGCCATGGTGCCTCTCCTTAAACACAATATGAAATTGCTACTAAATTTAAATAAAAAATAAATTCTGTGTTGTGTTAGGAGATTCTCCTGCCAAAAACTCTCACACAATTAACACACTAGCAGAATGTGTTGCTAATTTCATGCCACTGGAGTCTTTTCTGCTTCAGAATATAGAAACAAAATCGGGTCAGAGCTCCAATAATAACAGGATTTTGTTAAAATATACAGCCTTGTGTTATAGATATGTCGTAGGCATGGGTGGGAAGCAGACTCACAGCGATGCATGAAATAGCTTACTGCTGCACGTAGGACTGGCCCAGCTGAACTCCAGCTTCTCTGCAAGGAGAGAGACAGAGGGAGAGGGAGAGAGAGAGAAGGAGAGAGACAGAGGGAGAGGGAGAGAGAGAGAAGGAGAGAGACAGAGGGAGAGGGAGAGAGAGAGAAGGAGAGAGACAGAAGGAGAGGGAGAGAGAGAG
>VSMD01108625.1:56526-61526 GCA_008750895.1 Mirza zaza
GGAGAGGGAGAGAGAGAGAGAAGGAGAGAGACAGAGGGAGAGGGAGAGAGAGAGAAGGAGAGAGACAGAGGGAGAGGGAGAGAGAGAGAAGGAGAGAAGGGAGAGTGGCAGAGAAAGAGAGAGAGAGAGGGAGAGGGGGAGGAGGAGAAAAGAGAGAGGGAGAGAGAGAGAAGTGGGAGAGAGGAGATGTCCAGCCATAGTTGTCTGTTCTCTGTTCTTGGCTGAAGAATGAGCAGACACACCAAAGCAAGGCAAGCACAAGATGAAGTGTATTGAGTAAAGTAAGATACATTCCCCACAGACAACAAAGGGACCCCCTGTTGTAACAGGAGGGCGCCGATTATGGTCTGGGATCCTGTTTTATATTGCATAGGCTGGGCCCTCCTCGTGGTCCAAACGTCACTATTGGACCACTTTGATGGACATTTGGGAGTTACCTGAGTCTTATTGCACATGCAGATCTCCCATGAGCCTCTCTGAAAGCCCACTTGAGGGGGGGGTCAACCACAATGTGGAGTTAAGCTAATGACATGATAATTAGCCTTAGGTTGTTCTAAGTCACCTACCAGACCCTATTGAGCCTGGGTTGCTTGGCCCCCAGGCTAGGGAATCCTCTGCATTCTTTTGCAGTTGGTGTGCTGAGTCGTGATTGGCAGAGTGGTAGGGCCGTCCCTCCTCCCCCAGGTCTAGCCATTGCTCAGGTGCCCACCTTTGTGCCCAGGAGGGACCTTGGGCCCTCCACACTGTCTACCTGGGGCGGGTGGCAGGAGGGAGAGAGAAGAGATGAGGTGGGATGTGGGGAGAGAGTTCAGTTCAGTCTAAGCCCAGAGCTGTCTGGTTCCGTGGGAAAAGGCTTCATTGTCAATGCCTGTCCATCCACACACTTTAACAGGGGAAGCAAACCTCAGGCAAAGAAACTAGGGAAACACAAACTCAGGAAATCACAGGTAGAATTCTGATTCCCCTAGTTTACTCTAAGACCTCCTCTCTCCCACTGCTTCCACTGGGCTTCATCTTTTCCACAACAAAACAATGATAATGAAAATATTTTGGCAGCATCCAAGGCCTTTCACAGAGTGACCCTGACCTCCAGATCAATTTTCTTTATTCTTAACCTGACCTTGGCATCCGTTCGATATTAGTTACAAAATCCTGAACTCCCGGAGACCTTCCCTCCTCCCCCAGATAAGCCATGCGGGCCAGCGGTGAACGCTCCGGAGAGGACAGAGGGAGAGGGCTTCCTGACAAAGAGAAATCAGACCGAGATAAACAAGCCCGACGTGTTCTACAGGAGCCTCATTTGTGCCAAATGCCGTTAGCCCCATTATTTACTCAGACAGCGGTGGAGGCGGCCTGGGCTCCCCGCTCGCCGGCGCGGGGACAACACCATGCATCACCGGCCGGCCGCACTGGCGCTCCCCTTAAACCGCGACGTGTAAGGCAGAGCGCGCTCGTTCCATCCATCACCCGTGGGCTCGCCGAGTGCACGGACTGGAAAAATTGCGCACATTTCCCCGTTGCTGCATTAGGACTAGGAAGGGAGTGCACTGCAAAGAGAAAGTGCCAATTTCAGCACACGTGTTAAAGAGAGAAGCAAAGAATAGAAAGAAAAGGAAGCATCTTCCAGACTGAGGTGCTGGGGGTGGGCTGGGGTGGAGTGGAGGAGGTTTTTAAGGGAGAAGGCTGCTTTTCAGAAAGAATTCTTGTGCATTGACTGTGAGAATCAGGACCCACTGAGACAAGAGTTCGGGGTCAGCATGCATTTAGGAGAAGAAGTTAGCTGGCAGGGGCTATTTTTCTGCAAATTAGTTTTCTCTCAAGGGTAACGGTGGGGGAGGAGCAGAGGAAAATGAATTGGAGCACATTGAATAACCGTGCATTGTTTGGCTAGTTGCGGTGACCTATGAACTGATGCTCCCCAGAAGGGTTTCCAGGCCTTCCTTTCATAGGGGCTGGGATGGGAATCCTCTCACAGCTGTTGATGAGTGTCCTGAAGGGGCAGTGATGGGGACAGCAGTGTGGCCCCAGGAAACAATGGTCCACAGAGTGTCGGCTCCACTTGGCAAGAGAGGCACGCTCGGCTGGTCCTTACAGCTGGCCACAGGGCTGGACAGGTGGCCAGGCAGGACAGCAAGAAGAGGCAGGGTCCAAACTTTGTGCTGGTCACAAAGAATTGAGGCAAAGGGCAGGGCGGAAAAAACAACAATGTGGCAGGAAATGATAGCCCAGCTTTCGTTGGGGATTAAAACAGCCAAGAGCTCAGCAGTGGTTAGAACAGTCCAGTGCAAATGGAATTCTTCTAGGATGTTTATAAAATCAAGATGGATCTGTTCAGTTGAAAGTATTTGTGCCTCATTGTTTTCAAGTCCAGATTCTGACTGGAACACTCAGCATCATGCTCTTCCTTCAGACCCTTGATCATCCTCACTTTGGCATTTAAAACCACTACATAAGCTTAAACCAGGGCATCTTGGTTTCCCTCAAATGCAGAAGAGCTAAAAGTGCAGATTCAGGGACTCTAAGGTGAGCCAGAAGGGACCCTTCACAAGGGACAGACTTCTTTGAAGTCTTGTACTCGTTTATCTTTTAAAAAGTACCTCAAACTGAAATATTGCACATTAGTCTAAATATTTAACATTACAGATAACATTTTTAATCCTTTTTGTCCCTCAATTCTAGGATTTTATTCTAAGATGCAGCTCAATCTATAACAGAAAAAAAGAAAGAGAACAATCACCTGTTTAGTGCATACTTTGAGTATGAGAGGAATCCATCTCAGATACCCAAAGCTTAAAATGTGAACAAGAAAAATCTATGTCATAAAATCAAGGAAATAGAGTAATTATAATCAAGGAAAACAGAAACTTCAGGAAGTAACAACCAGTTTCATCTGTGGCTCCAGACACAATGGGGCACACCCCAGTTTGCAAAGCATTTCAGAGGAGACAGCTATTGGAAAGTGGTGAAAGGTAGATGTTCCTGGTTATAACCACCTCATAATAAAATGCTATGTCACACTCACTCCGGTGCTGTCAGAGCACAGTGTAGCGCCAGGCACATAGCAGGTGCTCAGTAAATATTTGTTGAATTGAAAGTTGTTGATAGTGTTCTGCGTTCATTCTCTGATTTAGGTAGCCTGCAGCAGGGTGGTGAGTCTGGGAGGGGGACATCTCCTACTCCAGCCATGTGACAGGCTGCTCTTCCTGGGAAGGCAAAGCAGCCTAGGGCAGCAAGTGGCCCTTCTGTCCACGTCTAGGCCCATCTCTGCCACTGACTGGCTGCATAATCTTGGGATCTCCCTTCTCTAGTAGAATAGAGCAGCAAGTACCACACTTTCAGAGATCTAGATTAAAAATTCGATAATACAGTGTATTTGGATTTATTTTTAAAAGGGTGGGGTGGGAGGTAAGAGAGGTCAGCTCTTCTCCTGTCTCCAAGGTACCTCCCTGGCTGGAAGGGTGGAGAGGGCCCAGTGGGGTCCCCACCAACGAGGCTACCCACCCTGGTGCCCTTGGCCTTGTTCTGGGGAGAAAAATCTCAGAACTGAAGACATACCGTAAATGCAGTAAAAGATGCCACCAGTTACCTATCATGAATTTACCTTAGATGCAGCAATTTGGCAGATCGCAGTAATCCACAGTGTCCCACTTCCCCTGCCAGCCTCCAGTGGTCATTCTCTAGAGCATGGCTTACATAGCACAGGTGACCACACTCCCGTCAACACGAACAGAGTCATCCTAAGTTAGCGTTCTGTGATACCAGCTCAAGTTTTTGTTGTTGTTGAGACATTATCTATCTGTCAAAATGACCCAGTTTTCAGGTTAAATCAGCAGGAGCAAGAAATGAAAAAGAAGTAGATTCTGATGTTTAAGATTTCAGGTTTTAAACAGCAGGCACAAATGCACAGTTTCATTTTGTCCACTAAAAAGTAAAGTTGGTGATTCTTAAAAAATGAAAATGCGGTGTTTTCCACTTGAAGAAATCCCAAACTTGCAAAAATAGATAAATTAGAGAGTTATATTTTTAATTATAAAGGGATTTTGCTTTCTACAGTGACTCATTCTATGGTTCCAGCTTCCTGGGAGAATTTAAAGTATTATTTACTCTCCCACTCCCCACCTTAAAAATTCATATACCACTTAATGAAACCAAATATAAGACATTCGCCTATATTTCAATATAAATAAAACATGGAATACCTATATTCCTGAAGTAAGATCTATTTCCTGAAGTATGGAAGACTTGAGAGTCTATCATATTTACCCACTCATGTATTCATACAAATAATATTGATCAAGTTCTATTAATAATACATGGCAGGCATGGTGCTAGTCCTGAGGATACATACTGATCCCTGGACACTTTTCCTTCTCCATGGCTTCTATCCTTTCTATGTTCCAGGGGCACCTGGAGATTGTGGGTCTGATAGGCTGGAGGGGGGCTAATTATATTAGGATGACAAGTAATGCCCTTGAAGAAGAACATTGAAGTTGAAGTTATGGTAAACAGTTGAAATAAACTTTCAGTCTGAAGTTGATAACTTTTACTCATGGAGATTGGCCTAAAGCAGTGATTCTCAAAGTGTGGTCCTTGGACCGGTAGCATTGGCATCACTGCGAGCCCATTAGAAAAGCAAATCCCTGAGGCCCTGGCCCTGACCTACCCATCAGAATCTCTGGGGATGGGGTTCAAGAAATTGTGTTTTAACCATACTCCAGGAGACTTTTGTGCACCTTAAAGTGTGAGAATCACTGGCTTGAAGTTAATCAGGCTTCAGGTGGGGAAAGCCCTGTAAGAGTCTTCTTTTAAATCCTAATAGTGTTGCCAATTGAGTTCTATCACCTGCCTGGTGATAGCTCTAGTTTAATCTTCAGAATCACACAAGCATTTCCCAACCAAGTCATTTATGCAAAGTTCCAACTCAGGGAGAAAAATAGCAAA
Organism: Mirza zaza; assembly: GCA_008750895.1. Taxonomy (NCBI): domain Eukaryota; kingdom Metazoa; phylum Chordata; class Mammalia; order Primates; family Cheirogaleidae; genus Mirza; species Mirza zaza. The sequence goes on from VSMD01108625.1 coordinate 61,468, forward strand.
TTCTCAGTGATAATCAAAAGGGAAAATATTTGGACAGGTAATTTTAGGAACCGGCTATG